>JAJOZX010013753.1:0-2500 GCA_023014485.1 Bathynomus jamesi | reverse complement strand
ATATATATATATATATATATATATATGTTTGTGTATGTATGTTATTTATTTTTTTTTTTCTTTCTGTAACCTATATATAGGCCGTAACCTTTTATGTACTTCAGTGTTCCTGAGGATGTCATTAGACGAAAGCGCTTGAGCACCTTTTTGTGTTCCTTTCCTTCGTGGTTTTATTCATCATAAATATTTTTCACGTGTTACTTTCGTGAAATAATTTTCATATATATATATATATATTTTTTTTTAACTGCAAACACAGTATAATTAATGTAAAGAACGATGCTTGTGGAGAAGAGCGTTCCACACAAGATGAGGAGGGAGAACAAGCAAATGAAAAATGAGGTACCTCCCAGGAATCGCACCCGGGATCATCCAATACATAAACAATATTCAAGACTGGCTCTCACACAATAGACTCAAAGTACCGCCCACAAAATCAACCATCACCTTGCTTACAAGCAACACAAAAGAACACCAGATAACTCCAAAGCTTACACTTAACAACAACATTCCACACACTCACAGGACCAAATACTTGGGGTCACATACACCACCACATTATCTTTTGCAAACCACATTCAGGACATTAAAAACAAGTGTACGTCAAGACTTAACACGCTTAGGGTACTAACAGGCACAAACTTTGGACACCAGCAGGAAACAACAACAATCAAATACAAATAATATATTCGCTCAGTTATGGACTATGCTAGCCATGCTGGGCACCCATTATCTCAAACACGCACATAAACACCTTACAGACAATACAAAACAACGCACTTCGTATTATTACAGGATGCACTCAAAAAACACCAATAGAACACCTGCACACAGAAACAAAAATACTGAAAGTTAGGGAACATTTAGACATGAGGGAACACAATTCATGGCAGCAGCGACAACTAACCCACAACACCCTTGCCACTACATGTACAATCATGCACCGACACCTCGCGCCATTAAGGTAACCCACACACACATTATAACCGAATACTCCATTCCATACCACGCCCGACAGACATCACACAGTACAGAAAAAACACACACACACACACCTAACCCACAAAGCACTGACACGACTCGGTCCGAATGCGGTCCTAGGTGCAAAGCCGCCACCCATTAACAGGTCAGATCAGCCTGAGCAGATCGGATCGAGTTAACTTAGCACGATTCCGATGTGGACATCACCCCAACTTACAGACATATAAACAGACTAGATAACTCCACAGACGACACCTGCCACCTGTGCCAGGACACACCACAAACAATTGAACACATTATGACGGTCTACAACACCCATTGGGCAAGTTGTGAGATTTCGATTAGGTAGCATCCTATATCACATTGCTACGGAATTAATTCAACCGGTAGATTCCGTGAGAGGGCAGGGACTAAAACTCACGATCTCACCCCTTGCAAGATGTTACCTGCCTGTTGAAACTCACAAGATTTCGGGCGCCTTTAGAACCCAATCTGCGACCTTCCATCTTCTACTTATTGCTGATCGCTAGCCCTATGGGCCGCCATAGGCACGGGAGACAGTTGCTCCGACGAGCCGAGGCGTGGGCGCGCGATTGATGGAAAATTTTGGCCGAAGTCATAGGCCCTATGACGCGCTACTTATAAGTCAACGAGTGGTTTATAGAGGGGTCTGCTGCCGGGCTAGGATCACCCCGGCCCTACCTTTTCATAGGTGCTTTCGGCCACGGTCAAACTTCGATAGGTACCCGGGGACGTGGACGAGAATTAATTGAACGGCTACAGAGGCTACTTTGCGGGGCTTCTAGCTCCATTCGCAAAATTCTCCAGGTTGTCCCGGTACACGCTTAGACTCATCGGCGATCCCATTACTCCGGGAACCCAATACGAGGCCTATCCATTAGGCCTATGGCTCTGGGGAGAAGATTAGATAAGATGTCCCCCCGCTTCCTCCTAGCCTTACAAATTCATGGAATCATAGGCTAACCGACGTGGTGCAAGGTACGGTTTCGCGTGTTGTCGTACCCCCGAAAGACTTATCGGGTCCCCTTGACTCCGGGAACCCAATACAGCCTATCCATAGGCTTATGGCTTGGGGAGAAGAAGTTCCCCCGACTCCTAGCCCTATAAATGGAATCATCGGCTAATCGCCGCAGTGCATTCGTCAATCACCTGATCAAAAAGAAATCTATCTACCATTTCATAGGTCCTTTCAGCCACGGTCAAACTTCGATAGGTACCCGGGGGACGTGGACCGAGAATTAATTGAACGCTACAGAGGCTACTTTGCGCGGCTTCTAGCTCCATTCGCAAAATTCTCCAGGTTGTCCCCGGTACACGCTTAGACTCATCGGCGATCCCATTACTCCGGGAACCAATACGAGGCCTATCCATTAGGCCTATGGCTCTGGGGAGAAGATTTAATTAAGATTTCCCCCCGCTTCGTCCTAGCCTTACAAATTCACGGAATCATAGGCTAACCGACGTGGTGCAAGGTACGGTTTTCACGTGTTGTCGTACC
>JAJOZX010013752.1:0-82267 GCA_023014485.1 Bathynomus jamesi | reverse complement strand
ATATGTCATAAGCTTCAATATGAATGAGTAAACCATTCATAGTGTTGTGTTTTAGTGATGCAGATAAGAAACAGACACTAAAATGGCTAAGTTCCTGGTCTGCAGATGATCTATAATAGATGACAAAAGGTGAACTGTACACTGTGAATTGTCCCAGTGAAACCCTTGGGCAACATCCTGGACAATGAAAGAATAATTCTCAGAAAAATCACCTACTATAATACCTCTCGCTCTGAGGTGGTAGTGTTTCTTTCAACTGCTTGAAAGTACTGTGATTGTTGCTGAGCAACAAAGTGATGATGAACCATGCAGGATATTTTCATGCTTAGGGATGATAAGTATTCATGAGTGGCTCCACCTTATCAACCATTGTACAACGGTCAACAGTCACCCATTGCTTGTAAGGATATTTCATTTGGAGCTGATTTCACACTGTCAAGTAACTCAAGAAAATCCAGGACAACCCTCTTCTCTTGGGCATCATTGCAAAGTGCATCATGCAAGTATCTTCTTTCTGTACTGGCAGACACTGTAATCATAAGATCCTTGTATGAAAGACGCTCTTCTCCCAATGCAGCCAGCTGCAATTTTGGATTTTGATGGTATGGCAGACACAGACAGAATGAGTCCACCACTACCGCCGCAAGCACACACATATGATGGGCCGTAATTTTGCAAATTGGAAAATCCTATTTTGGATTCTTTTCATCATTTTTATATAGTTCAAACATCTCTTTAAATTCCCGAGGACCAATCGTTTTTGCACCTTCAGCACTGATAACTTTCACGCAATCCTTTTGGCCAGGACACATATGACTAACCTCTTCTGACTCATAGAATCTTCTAACTATATCTTTGTGTTCTTCATATATCACTTTTCCTTTGCTCATTAGTGGAATCTTCGGAAGGATTCCATGTTCTGATTTAAGTGAATGGCTTCTTTTCACCATGTATGTTGTAGTTTGAAAGAAACTAGCTGTTTTTTCAATTGTGTATGGTGAGAGTGTCAATTTTGTAGTTTGTGATGGTGACATTTGCTCTCCAGGAATGACTGTTTCAATTCATTCATTAATTTGTCTAGATGTTTTCAGATTTAGTTTCAGGTTTTGAAGTATCACTTGCCTCCTCGGTAATTTGAACACCATAAACTGAGTTCTAGCCTCTCCTTCAGGTGTTTCTGAGCAGATGATAGCTTACCACGAAGCCTTGCGCTTTTTCTGGCTTAATGACAGCCCTTCTGAAAAGAACAGAAAAAAGGTTTCACACACCTGAATATTAGTATTAAATATTAATTATAGTACCTTAAATGCTATATAATTGGCTATATAGTAGATCAAACAGACCTTGTAGTAAATATATAGTTATTATATTAATTTATTACTTACGTTTTTTTAACTGGTGTTTGGTCCAGAAATGCTAGAACTGGTTCAACTGAAGTTGAAGGATTTTCCTTTATCAAGCAATCACTGTCATTGTCCAGATCTTGAATTGAAGAGATGTTACTCAAGCCACTGATAGTAGATGATTCATTTGAATCCTGCTCAGACTCGTTGTTTTCAGTGGTACTAAGTATAGTGGGGTTTTTCATTATCAGTGTCCAGCAGTTCACACACAACATGAGTCTCTCTTCACTCTTCCAGCACATTTTTCAACAAGTACATCAGTCACTTTTCTAAGATTGATTGTTATGCGTTTCTTGTCTTGTTTTTGAATAGGTCCTGGCAGTATTTCAAGTGCCGAACCATTGTATTTTGATCTGTAAAGATATAGGATTTACAATTAGGTAATATATATTTTTTAGAAAATATATAGCTATACACACTTAATATTTTAGGCCTTGATAGTCTCTGAGGCTCATTAAAACACCATACCCACCAGCCACCCACAGTGCTGGCTGGAACTGTACTAACCTGTAGACAAGGAATTTTGCAACTATGTGTGTTGATTCTGCACTTAGACAAGTAGCAACATGTTTCAACAGGTTTGTTTAGGCTACATGTGAGCTTAGTCTTCCTCTTTCACTATTATAACTATTATTGCCAGTGTAGATTAGCAGTGAAATACAATTTTTATTAAATTCTTGGAGCTTGAGGTCAAATTGATAGCTAAGATATAAAAATTCCTTGAAATGACAAGCAATTTATAATATGGTGTTCACTTATAAGTTAGTTACATGAAAAGTACCAACATAAACAAACTTTTTATGATTGTTTCTATTAGTCAAGAACTCTGACTTTGTTTTTTATATCTATAAAAAATGTAATTTTAATTTCTATAGGTCAAATTATGAGCTTAAGTGTGAAAAAATAGTAGAATTGATGCACAACTTATGAATATGGTGTTCACTTATATGTTAGTTACATGAAAAATACTAACATAAACAAACTTTTTTTTGCTGATTCTAATAGCCAATGCCTATGCCTTCATTTTTTACATTTAAAAAAAAAAATTCTCATTTGATACCCCAGAGGTCAAATCGTGATCTCAAATTTTGGTTACAGTGTAACTTTTTTATTTTTCAACCTAGAGTTCTAAAACTTGCATATTTGGATTCCTTGTCGTTTTCTGATTCTAAATATATATACTTTTATATAATTATGACAATTATTACCCAAGTTATGGCTCGCCAAATGTTAGTAACCTCGCGAGTGACCTCAAATTGCCCGAGGTCATATCTCTTGAACCGTTGGTCGGATTGACCTTATAATTTCAGAAATGGATTCAGGGCTCACAAACTCCCTATAAACCAAATTTCAGCAAAATATGAGAGATGAGGGTGTTAATTTCAATTTTTTTTGGTTGATCTGACAGAGAATGACCCTTCTGTGTTGAGCTGTTGTATCTGCTGTTTTATGGCTTCTGTGTGTGGGGTTTGTTATACATATTTGAGGTTGTTACATTGCCTTATGAGGTGGGCTATTTTTCTAGTGTAATTTGGGTTGTATTTCCTAATGTTGCCCTTCGGTATGTATTTGTTTGCATTATTGATGATCTGATTAAATGTTGTGTTGTATTGATGTTTATGATGGGTTTGGTGTTTAATCTAGTGAAATGTTCCTCAGTCTGTATTTTGAACTATTCCCAATCAGCTCTTGTAATTTCTGTAAGTGTGCCTAAGGCTGTTGGGGCAGTGTGTAGAATGTGTTGTAATGATGATGGGCAGGTGGTCTGGTGACAGTTGTTTTTTCTATTCTCCATTGTGTATGTGTTGCTAGTGAGGGGGAACAGAACGTTATGTCTGGGGAGGAGTTGAGTATCCTGCTTGGTGGTATGTGTGCGCGCGCGCTTCTGTATTGTTAAGAATGAAGAGGCTGTTTAGTTGTGTGGCTATGTTGGCGCCTCTGTGTTGCTTTGGTTGTGCAGGTACCAACTAGTGTCTTTGGCATTGAAGTCTCCTCCTAAGATGACATTAGTGAGAGAGGCCAGATGTGTAAACTGTGGATTGTAATTGGCTGGTACCTGAGGTGAACTATCTGGTGGGATGTAAATGTTGATTAGTGTGGTGGGTGTGTTTTGCGCGTGTTTTAATGTTAACTGCCCTGTATTTTCTATCGTGTTATCTGCTTGGATTGTGTTTGTAATGTTTTGGGTAGCATTAGTGTAGCTAATGCTTTTACGTATGTAAGTGATGAGTCCACCCCCGTTACCCCCAGTACGATCTTGATGGATTGCTGTGAAGTCAGGGATGGTGGGTGTTTTGTGTGTGCATTTTAGTTTTTTCTTGTATAAGTGCTATGTTGAATGTTTTGTTTGTGTATGAATCCCTAAGCTGCATGATTTGTTTGTGAGGCCATCTATGTTGTACTGTAATATGTAATATTATACTTCTGTATCTCTCTCATGGTGCTGTTGTGTCTGTCTTGTGTATGTGTGACATGTGTAAGTTGTAGTGGGGCCTGGATTAGTCTTAATGTTGCCAGAGAGTAAGAGTAGTTCAGGGAGCATGCAACTGATGATTCATTTTCAGTACCAAGTGATATAATGGAAAACATTGCAAATAGTGACACTAATATGCCTGATGTAGATATAGCTGTGAGGATGAAGATGATGATAATCAAAAAGATATTGATGATGCTTCTGATGATAAAATGTTTAATTAATTGCATAGCTTGCACAGACCCCAAAGCATGTGCTTCAGACAAACATTCTAACATAAAAGGTTACTTCAATGTTAAAGATTTAACCTATGTATGCAAACAAGGAGAAAATCAAGAGAGATGGTTTAGAAATCTGAAAACCCACCTGAAGAGACATTTAATTAAACTTCAGCATCATCAAAGAGCTGCTGTTTATGAAGTGATGAAAACATCTCGGACACTACTAACGCATAGAAGACTTATGTGGCAACATCTTATACTACATAATGAAAACAAACACTGCATGGGCTCTATACCAGTACTTCTAGCTGTATTACATAGGTCAGGTTGTGAGGTTGGAAATTTGAATCATAGCACACATGCGTGCGACACAATTTGTGAGCTATTAGATAATCAACTTAAAGAACAAACTGTAAAGTGGTTCTTAGAACAAACTTCAGTAACAATAACAGCTGACATTGGAACAATTTTGGGATTAAGCATGCTAGTTGTATTAGTTATGAGTGAAGAAGATAAGACTGTAAAACTTGCTGGGATAAATTTAGTACGCAGCAAATCAGGAGTTTATTTGGCCAATGAAATTTTTGATGTATTGCAGTCTCCTAATCACTTGAAACTATCTGAAGAAGCAATTAAATCCAAGGTATCTGGAATGGTTGGAGATGGGGCTTTTTGTAAGGACAATGAGCCATTTAAAAAACGAAATGAAAAAGTTGTTTGGAGAAAATTTCAAATTTCGATGGACTTAATGCATCTTGTGAACAGAGCCCACGTTGATGCATTGAAGAAAATTTGTAAACTAAGTGAGCTTTTAGACTATTCAGAATCACACTTCAAATCTGAGATCAGGCCTTGACTATACCAATATGGTTCTTGACAATATCATTGGTTTTAAGAGACCAAAACTCAAATCTGATACTCGCATGGTTAATTACGAATTTGATCAATTTGACAGATTTGTGGAAAATTGTGGTTTTTTTTATCATTCAAGAGAAAGAAATTAGTGCCAAGTTCTATGTATTGATTTCCTATGTAACAAAGATTATGTTGCAAGTAGCTCAAAAAACCACAGTTAGTGCAGAATTTGTAGAAAATATATTTTATAAAGAAGGAGGGAAAACTGTTATGTTAAGAGTGATGGAAACAATTTCCAAATTAGCTAATGGAGGAAATGCAAATGATGTAGTTTCTGAATTTAAGCACGATACCACAGGGCAGCAAAAGGAACTAACAGCTGAGGATTACGTCCTAAATGAAGTTTACAAATACATCAAGAAACGTTCTGATTACTACCAGGTTGCTGAAGTTGCTAGACCATCCAGAACCAGATCTGAAAGTAGTTTTACAAAAGACTCAGTGATAAATTGGCTGACAGAATATATAGAACAGCTGTGGAAAGGAATCACAGAGAGATTAAAGCATTTTGATAAAGATGGAACTGCCTGGAGTGAAGCACCAGCTGAAGGGACATTCTCCATTCTTGGTTACATTGTTGAACACAAAGGATCCATTAAGCCATCTCATTTGACCAAGCTGTGCAGAATTGTGAAGGAGGGTCCAGCTCCAGGCACTAGATCTGCTGTAATGATCACACACAAAGCCATTGATCAGTGGCCAAGCATACATGGCGGTAAATTCACAACAAATGCCTACATGCAAGGTCTAACATCGTCCACTGTTGCTGCTGCAATGAATAAATAAACTTAAGGTGAGTTATAAACTGTACATTATTGTATTATTATGTTTAGCTAAAACAATTTGTAATTGGTATGTCGTCAATTCAAGAGTTTACTATCATTAACCTATCTAGTGGTGTAAGGGAAAAAAAGTAAATTCAGAGCTGTGCTCCAGTAAATATTTTCAAATCTGGAGTCATGACACTTGGTATGAACACTTGGTATGAACACTTGGTATGAACACTTGGTATGAACACTTGGTATGAACACTTGGTATGAACACTTGGTATGAACACTTGGTATGAACACTTGGTATGAACACTTGTATGAACACTTGGTATGAACACTTGGTATGAACACTTGGTATGAACACTTGGTATGAACACTTGGTATGAACACTTGGTATGAACACTTGGTATGAACACTTGGTATGAACACTTGGTATGAACACTTGGTATGAACACTTGGTATGAACACTTGGTATGAACACTTGGTATGAACACTTGGTATGAACACTTGGTATGAACACTTGGTATGAACACTTGGTATGAACACTTGGTATGAACACTTGGTATGAACACTTGGTATGAACACTTGGTATGAACACTTGGTATGAACACTTGGTATGAACACTTGGTATGAACACTTGGTATGAACACTTGGTATAACACTTGGTATGAACACTTGGTATGAACACTTGGTATGAACACTTGGTATGAACACTTGTATGAACACTTGGTATGAACACTTGGTATGAACACTTGGTATGAACACTTGGTATGAACACTTGGTATGAACACTTGGTATGAACACTTGGTATGAACACTTGGTATGAACACTTGGTATGAACACTTGGTATGAACACTATATCAAATAGTGATTCCTATTCTTGAATTTCATAAGTTATTCTAAAAGAACAGAGGAGTGGATATCCTTCAGTAACAAATCAAATTCCTGTACTTTATGGTTGTCCCAAATGACACATTTTGTACTGTACAACACTATTTCATTTTTTGTAGAAGTTATGAAATTTTGATGACATTAATAAATACTGAATTAAAAATTTTCATGTTCTTCGATATATCTTGTCCTAATTTAAACAAAATGATTGATTAGAGCAATGTCCAAGCTCAAACTTAGATGTTATTCAGAGATGTCCCAAATGACACTTTTTCCTTCAATATATATATTAATTTTAAGTAAGCAAAAACAGTTTTTGAATGAGATAGTATCTGACTATTTTTAAGATGCCTGGACTCATTTTTAGGCTAGTTTCATGAATTTTTCCATGATCAGCTGAAAAACTGAGTTCAACTTGTCAAAAAATGTCTTCTCTGTGTCCTGGATGATGTGCTACTTTCCCACCACCACCACCACCACCACACAATCCCCCATCCCCCAGCCCTCAATGTCATGCACTGTCTTTTGCTAACTGTTGCCAGTGCTGAACCCATCCATAGTTTTCTGGTGTTTTCATTCTGATTTTGGTGATTTTTTGTGCTATTGTTGCAGCCATGACTTCAAAGCATACTGCTAGTGGTAAAGCAGCTACCAGCCCTAAAAGAAAGCGTACAGCTATGGGTTGGCTGTGAAATTAAATGTCATTAAGCGCAAGAAAAACTACCATTCATACCATACTTAAGAATGCAGCAGATTTAGAAGCTAAAGCTACAACAATGATAAGGTACTCTGAGATTAAATTAACACAAGGAGGAGTGATATAATGGAGATTATGGAAAGATGACTAGCAACATGGATAGAAGAGCTGTATCACCAGCACATGGTACATTTTTGAGTCATTTATTGTGTTAAGGTCCCAATTAAACCTTATTCTCATTATTTCTTATGGGTTTCAGGTCCCTGCTTTAAGTGGATTCACTTAGTGATTTCTTGGTCCCCATTATCCTTGGATAACAAGGACCCCCTGTATTTCTCCACCCATAACAACTGGTTCTCTCTCCAACAGGGTAATTCTATGAGAAATAGACAAATGAAATACACGGTCACCTCTTCAAAATTCAGGAAACTTGGTGTGAGGGTTGGTTTAGGTCCAAATTACAAATTTCTGAATTTTTTTGAAAATTGGTCAAGTTGGTCAAATTTTATGGCTTGACCAATTTTGGTCAAATGAAAAAAACCAATAATTTTCAAACGTAAATATCTCGGCTCATAATTGTGGTAGTGTAGTAAGTCTTAAATGATAAAATATGGGTCATTCCATGTCAACTCAGCCACAAAATAGCACTTTTTGCACTCACCCCTTTCAATTTTGCTCATACTTGGCACAATAGCAGATATACATGCCAAACTTAAATTCCCAAATTATTAGAGCTGACTGACCTTTGGTTACTGAGATACAAGGTCACAAAGTTGTGACATTTTGACCTTTTTTGCGTTAAATGACTATTTTCAAAATGGTGTAACTAAAAAAACTATTAAAGCTAGAGCATTGATTTTGGTCTCATTTTAAAGCTCTTTAGTAGC
This sequence comes from Bathynomus jamesi, assembly GCA_023014485.1. NCBI lineage: Eukaryota > Metazoa > Arthropoda > Malacostraca > Isopoda > Cirolanidae > Bathynomus > Bathynomus jamesi. The sequence goes on along the minus strand of JAJOZX010013752.1, from coordinate 74,010 downwards.
CCCTTGTTTATTGTCTCTTGTTAAATATCTCTACTGTGAAAAAAAAAAAAAATCCCTTCAAAAGTTGACCTTTGACCTTGAATAAAAAAAAAATACCTTCTCCTAAAAAATTCAATTTTTTTACATTAATACCTTGAGTCATGTACAACAAAATCCCAAGAAGCTGTAAGTGGCTGATAACTAGTTCAATGTATAAAAAATAAATGAAGTTGGCATCATTCTTCAATTTTAGATTTTTTTGTCAGTTCATTTATTTAAAAGTTCTGTTCTGATATAGTGTCAGTGAAGACTTAGTTCAACTTAACATTATTAGTTCAAAAACCTTTTTGTGACCTGTGCCAAAAGAAGTCTTTTAAAAGACAACCAGGGTTAAACCCCTCGACAGCCCCAAATCTACTGGAGTAGCGCTGATCCAAAGGCCCAACTAGTATATAAGTACTGTCAACTTTACAGAGTTGACTCCTGACTTCGTTAAAGTTAATTTATTTTTACTAAATACATGTATAAAAATTTATTTAATAATTCATTAATTGTTCATTGTTTTCTTTTCAGGATTTTCTTTGTGCTTTTGTGATTTCAGAGTACAAACATGGAACATTTAAAACTGAAACAGAAGTGTGCTGATCCTTTGCTGCGTCACAAAGGTCAGTGTCGAAAGAAGAGTTTGAGAATTGTACCACAGGAACTTGTAAATAAGTTTCCCGATCTGCACTTAACACTACATCACAGACTTTGTAAGCAGTGTAGAGAACATCTTGAGTCCTTGCCTGAGAAAGGAATAGGCACTTTGAATTCAGACATAAATGATGATTCTTCTTGTAGTAGTGAACCACCTGAAGATCTTGAGAAAATTGAAAATGTTGACAATAGTGATGCATCAACTTCAGAGCAAAACCATGAGATGTGTACTTTGAATGCTTCTTTTGTTTCAATTGGTGAATCACCCATAAAAAAGAGAGCTTGTAGAGCAAAAGTCATATGGAGCTAAAAAACTAAGCAAGGTGACAGAGACAGTTAAGAAATGGAAACAGTTGCAGGAAAAGAGATTTCTGACTCACAATTTAAGGAGCCATCTGGAGATGTAGACTGTTTAGAAATAATAAATCAACTCGAGGAAAAATTCAAAAATGAAAATACTAAAAGAAGTGATAAAATAAAAATTCACTGTATTGCCCAAAAGTTGGAGCATTAGGAAAATTGCTTCAGAATTTAACACAACAAGGCATACAGCATCTATTGCTAAAAAAATAGTTGAAGAAAAAGGTGTCCTTTCAGACCCAAATCCAAAGGGTGGGAAAAGAATTAAACAGGATACTGTTGACGCTATTAAAGCATTTTATCTTTCAGAAGACATCAGTAGAACAATGCCAGGAAAGAAAGACTATTGTAGTATCATTGACAATGAAAGAGGAAGGATACATTTGCAAAAGCATCTTTTACTTTGCAATTTAAAAGAAGCCTATCATATTTTCAAAGAAAGAAATCCTTTGGTTAAGGTGGGATTCAGTAAATTTGCAGAATTGCGTCCAAAGCAGTGTGTTGTTGCTGGAGCAACAGGAACTCACTCAGTATGTGTGTGTGTACAATTCATCAGAATGCCAAACTTATGTTTGTAGGAGCTGAATTAGAAAAACTAACTGCAAATGATGACACACCTATTAAGAATGTACGTCATTGTGTTGCCTTTATGGAATGCAATCCTGCCTCAGACAATGTGAACAATGTGGAGATCCATCAGATTTAAAAAACAGACTACTGGACATATTTACAAACAACTTCATTGATATCATAAATTTTAAAAAGTGGACCAATACAGATCGGTCAAATCTTGAATCAGTAGAACTGAATACAGATGAATATATTGACCAATTCTGTAACCAACTGAAAGAATACCAGATACATGACTTCAAGACAAAGATGCAAGCAACTTATTACCGTGAAACAAAAATGTCTTTGAAAGATGGTGAGGTCCTTGCTGTGTGTGATTTTGCTGAAAATTATTCCTTTATTCTTCAAGATGAGGTTCAGAGCTTTCACTGGAACAATGAAAGGAAGATGAGATTGCTCACCTTAGCTTTGTTATTATTTCAGAGTGTAACATCCATAACACAGTTGCTGTACATTTGTTTCAAAAGCATCTGATAAAATTCCTAAAAGATAATATCTCATCCATCAGTTCCATCCACAAAATAATTTACTTTTCAGATGGGTGTGCAGGACAGTATAAGAACTGCAAAAACTTTTTGAATCTTTGCCATCACAGAGATGATTTTGGAATTGAGGCAGAATGGGATTTTTTTTTTGCAACAAGTCATGGAAAGGGACCCTGTGATGGTGTTGGAGGCACAGTTAAGAGATTAGCTGCAAAAGCTAGTCTACAACGACCTTATGATGAACAGATCCTTACTGCAGAACAGTTATATACATTTGCAAGTGAAAATATTGTAAATATAAAATGTCATTTTTCAACCAATAAAGAGCATGAAGAGGAAAGCCAATTCTCCAAGAAAGACACTCAACTGCAAGGGACTATTGCTGGTACACAGAAATTACACCATTTACAGCCAGTTTCATTGACTTCTCTTAAGGTTAAACACTATTCATTATCAGATTATTCAAATATTGAGAAAGTTACTGAAAAGGAAGAAGTTGTGACTGAGGAGAAAATACATGGTTTTGTTACTGCTGCATATATGGCCATTGGTGGGTGGCATATGTGCTGGAAAAGATACTAGAGAATAGAGAAGTAAGTCACATTCCTTCATCCTCATGGCCCAAACCCATCATTTGTGTATCCTGGTCGACCAGATGAATTAATCTTACCATATTCAGATATTCTAACACAAGTTGAGGCATCTACTACTAATGGACGAACATACAGGATTTGCAAAGAAGTTACTTTGAAGGCATCCAAAGCTTTGGCAGATCTACAGCACAGAAAGGTAAGAATTCAAAATTAAAATGGTCATGTAACTATATATACACTGCATACATTTTAAGTTGTGATAAATGGAAATCAATGAGCACTATACCTATACATATTGTATGTACATTTTAATATGTTACTTGTATTTGTTAATTAGGTAGCTATCTAGGTATACATTAAATTTTCTCCTCTTCTAGAAATCACAATAAATTGGGTGGCCCACAAGAATCTTGTCAACTACTGAAAATCATCACATACATGCACAATATACAGGTGAGGTGGGTAAAGAACAAATATTTAAAAATAAGCATTTGCTTGTTTGTAGAAGGCTGCAGATAGTATGTAGATATGGGTTGTATTTGTAAGAGATTGAGCTGACCTTAGACAAAAATGGTTACTGACATACAAGGTCACAAAGTCATGACTTTTTGACAATTTTTGTATAAAATGACTTTTTTCAAAATGTTGCTTGAATTCATTATTTTTTATACATTGAACTAGTTATCAGCCACTTACAGCTTCTTGGGATTTTGTTGTACATGACTCAAGGTATTAATGTAAAAAAATTGAATTTTTTAGAAGGTATTTTTTTTTTTATTCAAGGTCAAAGGTCAACTTTTGAAGGGATTTTTTTTATTTTTCACAGTCGAGATATTTAACAAGAGACAATAAACAAGGGGCTACTAAAGAGCTTTAAAATGAGACCAAAATCAATGCTCTAGCTTTAATAGTTTTGTAGTTACACCATTTTGAAAATAGTCATTTAACGCAAAAAAGGTCAAAATGTCACAACTTTGTGACCTTGTATCTCAGTAACCAAAGGTCAGTCAGCTCTAATAATTTGGGAATTTAAGTTTGGCATGTGTATCTGCTATTGTGCCAAGTATGAGCAAAATTGAAAGGGGTGTGTTTTAGGTGGCTGACTTGACATGGAATGACCCATATGTAAAATTAACTAGTTTCTAAATATGTATCATTTTTTTAGGATAACAAAAATAAAATTGATTTTTTTTTTTTTTTTTTTTTTGCAGCGAAGATATCATTTTTCGAAAAAAAGACCAGGAGTAAAAAATGTTTATTTGATGTATGTACACCATAATAAGTAATAAAAAGTCAGCTTATCGATGATTATTATGGAAAAAAAATTACTAAAAAAAAAAAAAAAATCCAAATTTTAAGAATTTTTTGCTTTCTTTCTAGATTTTCAGTATATACCTAATTTCTAGTATACATAAATTTACCTAACCCTTAAAATGCCTCAAAACACAATTTTGTTGCGATCCTATGAAAAAACACTCAGAAGAATTTTCTGTAACATCAAAAAAGTAAACTCTGCCATGGCAGCTGCAAGCTATGGAATTTTGGAAGAAAATCGATTCCTATGCAGCAGTGATGTAGTCGAGACCACCAAGTCTGAGTCCGAGACCGAGACCTGATCCTGTGAGACCAAGATCGAGACCGAGATCAAAGGTTCGAGATCGAGATCTACCTTCCGAGATCGAGACCCTTTAAATTCGAGACCGAGATCGAGACCAAGCTCATGCCCTTTCAATTTGTTTTACACTACTATGGAAATTAGACTCTGTTAAGTATATTAATAAACTAATAACTACTTTCTCAGATGTAGTGTGTTGAATGCAAAAAGTGTAGCCTATAAATTAACAAATGAATATATATATATATATATAATATATATAATATATATATATATATATATATATATTATATATATATATATATATATGAATAGAAACGACATAAGTATTAAGGAACGTTTCTGCACACGAGGAGGAGAGATAACGAAATAATGAAAAATGAGGCGAACCGGCAATTGGAAGGCCCTGGGTTCGTTTCCAGGCGGTTCGCCTCATTTTTCATTATTTCGTTATCTCTCCTCCTCGTGTGCAGAAACGTTCCTTAATACTTATGTCGTTTCTATTCATTTATATACTGCGCGGTCATTGCAGTTATTTGCATATATATATATATATATATATATATACCCCGCGGGCGGTCTTTCTGGGGTGGATCGCCCGCGGGCTCCTGCCTCCATGTGGCGAGGGGGGTCAGCCGCGGCTGGGGGCCCTGCCGGGTCCCCCGCCCGGTTGCGAAGTAGACTTTTAACATACCCTGCTATCCTACAGCCCCCTCTTTCCTGTCTTCCCCTCTTTCCCCTCTTCCTTGCCCCCTGTTTTTTTCTGCTTTCTCTTTTCACTTCGCGCGCCCCGTGGGCTGCCGGGGCTGGTCGCTGGGGGGGTCGCTCCCATGGCCGGGGCCGGACTAAGTTGGCTGGTAGGGTGCCCGGGCCTGGGACCCTGGGGGGCCTTGATCTTTGCTGCCGGCGGGGGAGAACTCTCGAGGCTGCAAGGGCCCCTTTTGAAGCGGGGGTACCGCATGGGACGAGGCACCCACCCCCCGCCGGCGTGCGCTTGGTCCCCTTGGGCCCCGGGTAATCGGTTCCCCGCGGCCCCGGGCGCGAAACAATAATAAATTTTTTTGTTTGGAAACATTTGCAAATCTAATGGACCTCGTTGACGACCCGGCTTGTGCATATGACCTCCCTCTGACTACCTCTGGACCGTGGGTCTGGTAAGGGCAGTCGGCAGCCCTCGCCCACCCCGTCTGCTCTTCTTGCCGACACTCCTCTCCCTCTCTTCCCCAGGCTCGTGGCGCCGCTGCCCGACCCCCGCCAGTAGCGGATGGACCTGCAGTGGACCCCCCGACCCCTGGATCCCCCCATATTCCACGTCCCGATAGGGACCCACCTGCTTTTTCGCCCTCAGGTGGGAAGCCCGCGGCCCCGGTCGCCTCCCACTCCAGTCGGGCCTCATCGCCCTCGGGCCCTGGGGGACGTGGGACCCGACGTCGCCGTCCGCCTTTCTCGTCTTCCGCCCCCTCGAAGTTCCGGTGGTGTTTGGCCAGACGGCTTCACTCGGCCTTAGGACGATGGACAAGTTTCTCGTCCTCCGCCCCTCCTCCTCCAAGCCCCTCCCCACTAACTACGAACGCCTCTTTCGAGCGATCCATGGGAAGACGGGGACGGCGCGTTTTGACCTTCGGCCTCAGAGGGATGGCTCCATTTTGATAAGGTCGCGTTCCTCTGCCGAAACCTCCTCTCTGCTCGCTATCCCCGATGTCCTGGGCTGCGGGATCACGGTGACCCCACCCCCGCCTCAATCAGTGCCAGGGCACGATCTACGCTGCTCATCTTCTACCCATCCCGGTGGAGGACCTCCAGACTGACCGCCTCCCAGGGTGTGGTGAGAATATACCGTTTTCCCGACAGATCGCGATCCCCATCCGTCCCTTCTCCTCGCCTTCTCCTTACTTTTGACTCACTGGTGCCCCCCCGTTTCGGTATTCTGGGGCTTTGGTGAGAGACGAGCATGCGAATTCTCGGTTCGGCCATACGTGCCAGATCCTACGCGCTGTTTTCAGTGCAATAGGTTTGGCCACGTGAGCAGTTCATGCCGTCAGCCGGCCCCGTTGTGTGTCCGCTGCGGCGGCCCTCCCCACCCCTTGCCCTGTACTGCTCCGCCTTCCTGCACCAACTGTCATGGACCGCACCCTGCTTCATCCCGCTCTTGCCCGTCCTTCCTCTTTGAGAGGGAGGTTCGGGCCCTCTGTTCATCAGAATTTCTCAGCGCTCGGGAGGCGCGGGACCGGTTGCGAGGCCCGGCGTGGTACCTCGTACGCCGAGGCTCCGTCCCCGGCCGCCGCCGGCCCAGATCCCGTCCTCACCGGCGGTTCCCGACGCGCCTCCACCCACCGTGTCCGCTACTCCCTGTCTATCCTCTGCCGCCCAGCGGACTCCCGCCGCGGCTCCCTGTACTACCAGCGCGTCCCCACGTGCTCCCTCCGCGAACGCCGATGCTTCGTCGGCAACCCCCCCTGCCCCTTCTACGCCCTCTCCACCGGCGCTTTCGGCCACCCCCATTCCCGACCGTGACCCGCCGTCACCCATGCGGGCCGCACGACGGAGGGGAACGGGCCGCAAGCGCCGCGCCAATAGTGACCCCGAAAGGTTCGAGGCCATAGGCCTCGCATCACCTTCCTCTCCCAGACACAAACGCCCCCTTCGCCCTACCAACCCGGTGTCCTCACCGTCCCGCTGCGCAACCGTTATGGACGCTCCCCCCTTGGGTCCCCGACGACCCTCGTGGTGGGGGCGGAGATACATCCCTCACCGGTTCGGTCGATGGACCCACTGGAGGGGGAACTCGCCCGCCTGGTCGGCGTGGGTGGGATGTGCACGCCCCCGCGCGTGACCTGCCTCACCTCTCCTTGACCTGCCTCACCTCTCCTTGACCTGCCTCACCTCTCCTTGACCTGCCTCACCTCTCCTTGACCTGCCTCACCTCTCCTTGACCTGCCTCACCTCTCCTTGACCTGCCTCACCTCTCCTTGACCTGCCTCACCTCTCCTTGACCTGCCTCACCTCTCCTTGACCTGCCTCACCTCTCCTTGACCTGCCTCACCTCTCCTTGACCTGCCTCACCTCTCCTTGACCTGCCTCACCTCTCCTTGACCTGCCTCACCTCTCCTTGACCTGCCTCACCTCTCCTTGACCTGCCTCACCTCTCCTTGACCTGCCTCACCTCTCCTTGACCTGCCTCACCTCTCCTTGACCTGCCTCACCTCTCCTTGACCTGCCTCACCTCTCCTTGACCTGCCTCACCTCTCCTTGACCTGCCTCACCTCTCCTTGACCTGCCTCACCTCTCCTTGACCTGCCTCACCTCTCCTTGACCTGCCTCACCTCTCCTTGACCTGCCTCACCTCTCCTTGACCTGCCTCACCTCTCCTTGACCTGCCTCACCTCTCCTTGACCTGCCTCACCTCTCCTTGACCTGCCTCACCTCTCCTTGACCTGCCTCACCTCTCCTTGACCTGCCTCACCTCTCCTTGACCTGCCTCACCTCTCCTTGACCTGCCTCACCTCTCCTTGACCTGCCTCACCTCTCCTTGACCTGCCTCACCTCTCCTTGACCTGCCTCACCTCTCCTTGACCTGCCTCACCTCTCCTTGACCTGCCTCACCTCTCCTTGACCTGCCTCACCTCTCCTTGACCTGCCTCACCTCTCCTTGACCTGCCTCACCTCTCCTTGACCTGCCTCACCTCTCCTTGACCTGCCTCACCTCTCCTTGACCTGCCTATGCATTCGGGTGAGGTATCCTTTTCCACTCCCTCTTGTAGTCCAGCCTCCCCTGCACCTCCGGTGAAGGGAGGGGCCTTCTGGATACCCCTCACGTCCCCTTCTCTGCATCGCTCTCCCACGGGCGTCCGGGTGACTCCTCTTCAGGAGGATTTGCCGGCGTCAGGTTCCACATCGCCCCCCGTCGGGGTGACCTTCGCCCACGTTCGGCGTCCCCCGTTGGGCCCCGGGGCTTTCCAATCCCCTTGTTAATATCGGGCCGCCCGATTGGCCCACCCACCCCTAACCATCCGTTTCGCAGACTTTTCTACCCCTCCATATACTTCGCTCCTGCAGTGGAACATCCGCGGGCTCCTGGTAGGCCTCGAGAGTCTCTCTTCTCTCCTGGCCTCCAGGTGTCCGGCGTGTTTCTGCCTTCAGGAGACGATACTGGGCTCCCGTTCCCTCCCTCGAGTGTCCGGCTACTGCGGGCTCCCTTCCCCGCCTCTCGATGGGGCGGGTAGGGGGGGCTCCGCGGTCTTCGTGCACCGCTCCGTCCCTTTCCGCCCCCTCCCGCTCCGTACTGTCTTGCAAGCTGTGGCCGTGCGCCTTTCTTTGTGGCGTCAGCTCACGGTCTGCTCTCTTTACCTCTCCCCTAACGTACGCCCTCCACCCGATTCTCTCCGTGACCTAATTCTGCAGCTTCCCCGCCCTTTCCTGCTTCTCGGGGACTTCAACAGTCGGGACCCGGCTTGGGGGGACGTTTGCTCCACCTTTCTCTCCGGGACCCTTCTCTCCCTTATGGACGAGTAGAGTTCACCTTTCTGAACGATGGCTCCCCAACCTGCCTCCACTCGGCCCATGACAGTTTCACCTGTATTGATCTTTCCCTGGTTTCCCTCGATATCGTGACGGAGTTCACTTGGGAGGTCCTGCCGGATTCTTCCGGCAGTGACCATTTCCCTGTGTGTCTTACCCCAACCCGTCTCCTCCCCCCCCACCTCTGTCCGCCCGCGCTGGCTGTTCGCCCGAGCGAAATGGGCCTCATACACGAGGTGCACGGCGATCTCGCCGTCCATTCCTGCCTTTCCCTCCGTTAGTGAGGCCCTCGCCTTTCTCGAAAGCAAGATCCTCTCGGCTGCCACCAGTTGCATCCCCCGTACCTCAGGCTCCCCCAGGCCGCGCAGCGTCCCATGGTGGACCCCAGAGTGCTCCCGTGCCGTTCAGGAGCGGCGCCGTGCTGGCCGTCGCTTCTACCGGACCCGCCTGCCGGAGCATAAGATGGCGTTTCAGCGCCTGAAGGCAGTGGCCCGTCGGGTCTTGAAACTAGCCCGGCGTACCTCCTGGCGGAGTTACGTGTCCGGGATCTCCTCCTCGACCGCCCCCTCGACTGTTTGGCGCAAGGTGCGTAGCTTTGAGGGGACCCGTCCCCCCCTCGACCCCCGGTGCTTCGGGTCGGGGACGACGAGTTCGTGTCCGATCCGGAGGCCGTCGCGAACGCACTCGCGGCGCACTTCGCAGCCATCTCCGGTTCCGATTCCCGCCGCGACCCACCGGAATTTCCACCTCATAGGGATGACCCTATAATCACCTCTTCCACATGACAGAGCTTCGGGAGGCCCTCCGCCCCCGACGCTCCTCCGCCCCCGGCCCCGATAATATCCCCTATGACTTGTTACGGCACCTCCACCCCTCTGCTCTCAGCTTTCTACTGGACCTCTATGACCGGATTTGGTTGGGTTGGAGGGTTCATTTCCGGACCGGTGGCGTGAGTCCATCGTCGTCCCCATCCCGAAGCCCGATAAAGACCCCTCACTCCCGTCGAACTATCGCCCCATTTCCCTAACATGCTGTGCCTGCAAGGTGATGGAGGCGATGGTCGCCTCGCGGCTGTCCTTTACCTTGGAGGCGAGTGACCAGTACCCTGCTACCCAGGCTGGTTTCCGGCGCTTCCGGTCTACCACCGACCCCCTCCTCCTTAGCCATGACGTGCAGGAGGCTTTCTCCCGGCGTCATTTTGTACTCGCCGTCTTTTTCGACCTCCAGAAGGCCTACGATACTACCCGGCGGAGCGCGGTCTTCGACTGCTTACGCTCCCTGGGTTTCGTAGGCTTTCTCCCTTCCTTTATTTATAACTTCTTGTCCGCCCGTTCTTTCCGTGTCCGCATCGGTTCTACCCTCTCTGACCGCTTTCCATTGGAGGAGGGTGTCCCTCAGGGTAGTGTCCTTAGCGTCTTGTGTTTCTCACTCGTGATGAACACAGTCGCTACGGTCCTGCCTACATCCGTTCGTAGCTCCCTCTATGCCGATGACCTGGCTATCTATTGCTCTGGCCGCCTCCCGTCTTTGGCTGAACGTCGGCTCCAGCTAGCCATCAACGCGGTGGTTCGCTGGGCGTCCTCGGTTGGCTATGCTTTCTCACCCTCTAAGTCTTCCAGTATGCTTTTCCGTCCTCGGCGCCTCCGTCTGTCGCATACCTTCGCCCTTACCCTTGCCGGCACTCCTCTTCCCCTCGTCCCATCCGTTAGATTCCTGGGTATGACCCTCGACGGATTTTTCGGTTGGGTTCCACACCTTAGGCGGTTGCGGCAAACATCTCGCCGCACCCTCTCCCTTTTGGGTCATCTGTCCCATACGACCTGGGGGGCGGACAGGCGTACTCTGCTGCGCCTGTACACCTCCCTGGTGCAATCCCGTGTCGACTACGGCTGTGTGGTCTCCAGCTCCGCCTCCTCTCCGGCACTCCGTATGCTGGATCCTCTTCTCCACCGTGGCCTTCGCCTGGCGTTGGGTGCCTTCCGCTCGTCCCCTGTCGCTAGTCTTCAGGTGGACTGTGGACACCCCCCCCCCCCCCCCTGCCCCTTCGCCGGGGCCTTCTCATGGTGAAGTGTTACCTTCGCATCTGCCGCCTTCCGATGTCCCTACTCTTCTCCGCGATCTCCCAGGCGCTACCCCGGCCTGACACGTGGCATTTCGCTGCCTCTCTGGCCGAGATTTTCTCGTCCCTGTGGATCCCCCCACCCTCTATTCTGCCGTTCTCCTTCGATCTGTCGCCCCCCCTGGCGGACCACCCCTATCTGCCGTTGCCAGGCGCTCTGTGGCCTGCGTAAGGAGTCTCCTCCTGCCGTCCTCCGGTCTTCTTTTCTGGCCCATCTTCCCGTCCATTCTGACGACGTTCGCGTCTACACCGACGGCTCGCGCTCCCCTGCAGGTGTCGCGGCCGCCGTCTTCTCTCCGTCATTGTCACCTACCTCCCGGGGTATCCCCCTGCCGGTTCAGGCCTCCATCTTTTCCGCGGAGCTCTTTGCCCTTCTGGAAGCCCTCCATCTGGTATCGGGTTTTCGCGGTCCTCCTGTACCATTTTTTCGGACTCGCTGAGCGCCCTTCAGGCGCTCGAGCGCTATGATTCCCCGGACCCCCTCGTACGCCTTATTCAACAGGAGTACCATGTCCTGCACACCGTTCACCGGATCCGGGTCACCTTCTGCTGGGTTCCTGCCCATGTTGGTGTTTCCGGTAATGAGGCGGCGGACCGCATAGCCCGGTCCGCCGCCTCGCTGCCTCCCCTCCCCCGCCCGCTCCCCTTCTCAGACTACAGTATGTGCAGGTCTTTCGTTCCTTTTACGACCGCATGTGGCAACAGTCCTGGGACGATGCCACCGGAAATAAACTCTGGTCCATCCGCCCCCGTCTGTCATATTGGGTGTCCTCTTTCCACCGCTCCAGACACAAAGAGGTCGTCCTTGCGCGGCTTCGCATCGGCCATACGCCCCTCACGCACGGCTATCTTATGTTCCGGCAGGAGGCTCCTCGTTGCGCCTCCTGCCAGTCGCCCCTCACCGTCTCTCACATCCTTGTGGAATGCCCCACCCTGTAGTCAGTACGTCGTCGCGCCTTCCCGTTCCTTACTGATTTCCCCCTCCCCGAACGTTTACGCCTTATGCTCGCTGAGAGCCCTCTCTTCTCGCTTGACCGTCTTTTCCTCTTCCTCTCCCAATCTCGCATCCTATCTGAGCTTTAGGTGACTTCTCACCTGTAGTCCGCTGTTCTCCCTTTTCTAGTGCCTTTTCTCCGTCTCCGTTTCTCTTTCTCGTATTCCGCCTCGCCATGATATCCCCTACCATATAGCGGGAAGTGGCGGTAAACGCCCCAATACAAAAAAAATATATATATGTATATATATGTATATATATATGTATATATGTATATATGTATATGTATATATATATATGTATATATATGTATATATATGTATATATATATACTTTTTATTTATTTACTTATTTTATATCTGTTACAGAAGGTTTAATGAATTTATCGGTACTGTTTTCTTTATGCTGTATTTCTTGCATTATTTTTGTGTGAAGCATTTTATTTTTTCAAATACATATTGGATGGGAGGATAATCGTTTTTATCGCGCCACAGAGGTTGACACGCCGTTTGGCAACACTAAGTGCCTTATAATATATACTTATATATATAATATATATAATTCTCTATTTAGTGTTTTCATTGTCAATAAAATTAATCTGACAGGGGTGGGTGGGGGGGCAAAATTTTTTGTATCGCTAACCTAAAAAAATCCAGACCCACACCCCCCCGCAAGACAAACGTGGCAACTCAAAACAGGGTGACTGATTAGTGAATACCTAGAGTCCCTTACTTTTACAAACTTTCATAAACATTCTGAATTGTCTGTTCAACCAAGCCACCATCATGAGTATGCCAATAACATATGTTTTTCATTACGGTCTCGAAAGGTCTCGGGGAGAAAAACCAAGACCGCGTCGACCGAGACCGAGATCTAAATAGCGGAGACCGAGATCGAGATCTGCAAATTGGGTCTCGAGACCGAGACCGATCTCGAGACTTACATCACTGCTATGCAGCAATTGCTATGTCACAATTAAAAAGAAGCCAATTGTATTAGAACATGTTCAACATTCATCCAGAGAGCCGGAACCTGTGCCAATACCTGAGCCAGACATACTTAATGAATCTATGGAGCGAAGCAGTAGTGATTCCACGAATCCACCACCATTGGAAGAATTTGTCGTTCAAGACAGGCAATTCAATAAAGATTTGCTCAGTGACAATATTTTACCATTATTTGATGAAAGCCCTATTAAAACAGGTAATAAAACAATAGAGACTCCGTTCAGGACATTTGTTTCTTAATGCCAAATTCGTAGTTTTCTGTTTTTAAATATTAGCATCAGCACTTGAATACATATATACAAAATATTTGATATTTGATTATTTCACGCAACCTAAATTTATGAATTTGTTTTACAGCTGGATTGAAGCCTGGACAAAAACAGATAAAGGCTTCTACGAAGTTGTAGATGTAGAGCTTTCTTTGCAAAAACATCTGAGTGAACCTATTACTTCTATCAAAGGTACTCAACAATTACATAGCTTTGTCCCAATTTCCAAGAATTCATTGAAGGTTTATCCACTCTGAGTGCACAGTCAGTTGAAATAAGAGAGCTCATTAGAGTTTCTGCTTCGGTTCAAGAACATAATACTCTCTCTCAATGCGAAATTGAAACAGGCTCTTTTGTGGGTTGTATGTATGAAAATAAACTATGGCTCGGATTAGTCCAGTCCTTTGACTGTGAATATGATGATTTTCTGATAAAATTTCTCCATCTTTCAGGTGTATGTCCCTCGTACGTTTTTCCTGCACAAGATGATGTTTGTCACGTTCAACATAAAATATATTTGGGAGTATTGAAGCAAGTTTACGAGGAGGAACAAGAATACAATACATTTTTCTGCTTCAGGAATTAAATAACTTTTCAAAGAAGATAAAATAAATTCTATCAAATGTATACTATTTAAGATTGTCTATATAATATTTCTAAAATTTTTATCTAAGATTTGTGCATCTACTTAGTTATAAAAATTTTTTCAAATTCTTTTTTCTTATATTATTAGTGTCTAAAATTTGGTTTCACTGGATGAGAATACTGTCTCTTAATTCATTCTCAAAGACTTGTGTACGTGTAGTATTAGGAAGAGTATTTTATACTCTGATAAGCGCTTTATAAATTAAACATTGTCAATATATTCTGTCCCTAAATATAAGAGGTTATGTATGTACATTGTACATATATTTTAAAAGATTTTTTCTCCTTTGGTTTATCTACATGTATTTTTTATGAATTGAAAATTGTCTTTTTTTGGACCAAGAAGTCTGTAATAAATCTTCGTCATCTGAAAAAAAATTTTATTACTTAATTTCAAACTCAGTTTTGAGCCTTATAATAAACTATAAGCTGACTTTTTATTACTTATTATGGTGTACATACATCAAATAAACATTGTTTATTCTTGGTCTTTTTTTCAAAAAATTATACCTACGCTGCCAAATTGCAAAAAATATATTTTTTCTAAAAAATCATATTTTTATTTTTGTTACCCTAAAAAAATGATACATATTTAGAAACTACAGTTAATTTTACATATTTTATCATTTAACTTATTACGCTACCACAATTAGAAGCTGAGATATTTATGTTTGAAAATTGTTGGTTTTTTCATTTGGCCAAAATTTGGTCAAGCCATAAAATTTGACCAATTTGACCAATTTTCAAAAAAATTCAGATTTTTGTAATTTGGACCAAAACCAACCCTCACACCAAGTTTCATGAATTTTGGAGATGGTGGAGTGTACATTTGGCACTTTCATTTGTCTATTTGTCCTGGAATTACCCAACAGAGAAACTAATGCGTTATAAAGTTCTGTTTTCAAAGGTTTTCTTAATTTTCTTTAACCTTTTAGTAAAGCTTTAGGGCTAACTTAAATAAAATGTAGTCCAATTTTGCAGTTATTTAAAATTATTGTAATGTGTGCCTTGGTATTGTAGCAGTCAACTTACATGAATTCAGAGAGAGGATGAGGACATTTCACTACCCCTTTTTTTGATCTGCACAAGCTAAGATTCAAAGCTAGATCAGCATGAACTTTTTAAAATTGTAGTAGCTAAATACTAAAAAATTACAAATATGAATGATACTTTAGCATTTCCAGCTGTTAGCAACATCCCCAGTGGGCCAGTAGCTTGCCTCTTGTATGACTAGCTAGTTTATATTGTCTTTCTTGCACTTCTCTGGATTATTACATTATTTTTGTAGTGATGTTTTGTGCTGCATGACTTTTTCAGGAACAGAACCCTCATCCAGGTTGTTGGGGGATCACTGTATAGGGGCCTAACTTGCAGAAGTACAGATGAAATGCATTGTTAATCATCAGTTGGCAATTTGATTAATTGGTACACCCCTAATTAATAGCTACTAAGTACATTTTTTCACTAGATTATTTTATAATAGTTGGTCAAATTTGTTATACTTGTATAGGGGTAAAGAATGTGGGTTGGAAATGATGCTTAGTGGTTGCATTTGTACAGTATGAGGAGATGCACTACAAATTGGCTTTTAAGAACAGCCATGCTGCAAAGTTACATAATTCTTTGAAATATTGAATAGGCCTAATTCTAGTTAAAAAAAAGGCTGACAATGGTTTTATAAGAAAATGTACAACACAGCAATTCATTAATTCTTTGCAATATTTTGTATTTATACATTAATTTTACAGGCTTGTCATGACTTGAATGAATGAATAAATTTTTTTGTACTGTGAGAAAATTATATAGGGTTATGGGTTGATTGCTATCAGTCTGGCAATCTGGTGAAATTTTCTGCCAGACTTGATGCCTAGAATTTACAGCAAAAAAGTATGCTTTTTCATTAAATTGTGTGTGTGGGGTTCTTCAAAAGACCTGTTGTTGTTGTTCCCCAGTATTTAGTGCTGTCTAATAGTGAAAAAGGAAATTACCATACCTTCTTTTGTTGGATCTTTCTGCTGGTTGTATAGTTGCCTATTGGGTCATTCCATGTCAACTCAGCCACAAAATGGCACTTTTTGCACTCACCCCTTTCAATTTTGCTCATACTTGGCACAATAGCAGATATACATGCCAAACTTAAATTCCCAAATTATTAGAGCTGACTGACCTTTGGTTACTGAGATACAAGGTCACAAAGTTGTGACATTTTGACCTTTTTTGCGTTAAATGACTATTTTCAAAACGGTGTAACTAAAAAACTATTAAAGCTAGAGCATTGATTTTGGTCTCATTTTAAAGCTCTTTAGTAGCCCCCTTGTTTATTGTCTCTTGTTAAATATCTCTACTGTGAAAAATAAAAAAATCCCTTCCAAAGTTGACCTTTGACCTTGAATAAAAAAAAATACCTTCTCCTAAAAAATTCAATTTTTTTACATTAATACCTTGAGTCATGTACAACAAAATCCCAAGAAGCTGTAAGTGGCTGATAACTAGTTCAATGTATAAAAAATAAATGAAGTTGGCATCATTCTTCAATTTTAGATTTTTTTTGTCAGTTCATTTATTTAAAAGTTCTGTTCTGATATAGTGTCAGTGAAGACTTAGTTCAACTTAACATTATTAGTTCAAAAACCTTTTTGTGACCTGTGCCAAAAGAAGTCTTTCAAAAGACAACCAGGGTTAAACCCCTCGACAGCCCCAAATCTACTGGAGTAGCGCTGATCCAAAGGCCCAACTAGTATATAAGTACTGTCAACTTTACAGAGTTGACTCCTGACTTCAAGTTAGTTAATTTATTTTTACTAAGTACATGTATAAAAATTTATTTAATAATTCATTAATTGTTCATTGTTTTCTTTTCAGGATTTTCTTTGTGCTTTTGTGATTTCAGAGTACAAACATGGAACATTTAAAACTGAAACAGAAGTGTGCTGATCCTTTGCTGCGTCACAAAGGTCAGTGTCGAAAGAAGAGTTTGAGAATTGTACCACAGGAACTTGTAAATAAGTTTCCCGATCTGCACTTAACACTACATCACAGACTTTGTAAGCAGTGTAGAGAACATCTTGAGTCCTTGCCTGAGAAAGGAATAGGCACTTTGAATTCAGACATAAATGATGATTCTTCTTGTAGTAGTGAACCACCTGAAGATCTTGAGAAAATTGAAAATGTTGACAATAGTGATGCATCAACTTCAGAGCAAAACCATGAGATGTGTACTTTGAATGCTTCTTTGTTTCAATTGGTGAATCACCCATAAAAAAGAGAGCTTGTAGAGCAAAAGTCATATGGAGCTAAAAAACTAAGCAAGGTGACAGAGACAGTTAAGAGAATGGAAACAGTTGCAGGAAAAGAGATTTCTGACTCACAATTTAAGGAGCCATCTGGAGATGTAGACTGTTTAGAAATAAATCAACTCGAGGAAAAATTCAAAATGAAAATACTAAAAGAAGTGATAAAATAAAAATCCTCACTGTATTGCCCAAAAGTTGGAGCATTAGGAAAATTGCTTCAGAATTTAACACAACAAGGCATACAGCATGTATTGCTAAAAAAATAGTTGAAGAAAAAGGTGTCCTTTCAGACCCAAATCCAAAGGGTGGGAAAAGAATTAAACATGATACTGTTGATGCTATTAAAGCATTTTATCTTTCAGAAGACATCAGTAGAACAATGCCAGGAAAGAAAGACTATTGTAGTATCATTGACAATGAAAGAGGAAGGATACATTTGCAAAAGCATCTTTTACTTTGCAATTTAAAAGAAGCCTATCATATTTTCAAAGAAACAAATCCTTTGGTTAAGGTGGGATTCAGTAAATTTGCAGAATTGCGTCCAAAGCAGTGTGTTATTGCTGGAGCAACAGGAACTCACTCAGTATGTGTGTGTACAATTCATCAGAATGCCAAACTTATGTTTGTAGGAGCTGAATTAGAAAAATTAACTGCAAATGATGACACACCTATTAAGAATGTATGTCATTGTGTTGCCTTTATGGAATGCAATCCTGCCTCACAGAAATGCTGCCTCAGACAATGTGAACAATGTGGAGATCCATCAGATTTAAAAAACAGACTACTGGACATATTTACAAACAACTTCATTGATATCATAAATTTTAAAAAGTGGACCAATACAGATTGGTCAAATCTTGAATCAGTAGAACTGAATACAGATGAATATATTGACCAATTCTGTAACCAACTGAAAGAATACCAGATACATAACTTCAAGACAAAGATGCAAGCAACTTATTACCATGAAACAAAAATGTCTTTGAAAGATGATGAGGTCCTTGCTGTGTGTGATTTTGCTGAAAATTATTCCTTTATTCTTCAAGATGATGTTCAGAGCTTTCACTGGAACAATGAGATGGCTACTCTACATCCATTTGTTGTTTACTATAAAAAGGATGAGGAGATTGCTCACCTTAGCTTTGTTATTATTTCAGAGTGTAACATCCATAACACAGTTGCTGTACATTTGTTTCAAAAGCATCTGATAAAATTCCTAAAAGATAATATCTCATCCATCGGTTCCATCCACAAAATAATTTACTTTTCAGATGGGTGTGCAGGACAGTATAAGAACTGCAAAAACTTCTTGAATCTTTGCCATCACAGAGATGATTTTGGAATTGAGGCAGAATGGAATTTTTTTTGCAACAAGTCATGGAAAGGGACCCTGTGATGGTGTTACAAGGAGTTACAAGGAAAAGAAGTACCTCAAAAGGCCTTGCGGCCCATACCGAGGAGGTACCAATGGCAACGGGTGCCAGGGAAAATTTTGTCTTTCAACTATGCTAGCAGTAGTAGAAAACTGAATAGAAAAGTAGAAGGCTCTCTCCCCACCCTCCGCTCCCTCCCTGCCAGAGGCAGGTACGGAAAAAGGTTGAAGAAAATACCTTGACCCTGGAAAAGTAGCCAAGGAAATTTTACAGGAAAGTGGAGAATATATAAATAGCTCTATATTTAGCTTGCTCACAGAGACCGAGCAAGCGAACTCCTGCAGAGTTTTCTGAGGTTTTAATCTTAAACTATCAATGTGTTAAAGTAATTCCCACATATACTAGTCGTTTCTAATCCAACTTCTAACCATTGTTGCGAGTTGGGTTATCATTTGAACTAAACATGCTTCTAAAATCGACATCTTTGAACCCGCATCACGTAAGCGTCGATTGTAGCCCATATGCCTAACGAAAGGGATTAACTTTGTGACATTTTTCGCCAGTTTCCAATCCACCTACCTACTTCCCCACCAATACCCAGCGCGCGCACTTCGGCCATTAGCCGGCAGTGAGGTACCTTATCAAAGGCCTTCTAATCAATCGCCCTACTCTTATCATACTCACTCAACATGACGTAGAAAAACTCGAGCATGATGGTGAGACACGACCTATGCCGTCTAAACCCATGTTGGAGGCACAGTTAAGAGATTAGCTGCAAAAGCTAGTCTACAACGACCTTATGATGAACAGATCCTTACTGCAGAACAGTTATATACATTTGCAAGTGAAAATATTGTAAATATAAAATGCCATTTTTCAACCAATAAAGAGCATGAAGAGGAAAGCCAACTTCTCCAAGAAAGACACTCAACTGCAAGGACTATTGCTGGTACACAGAAATTACACCATTTACAGCCAGTTTCATTGACTTCTCTAAGGTTAAACATTATTCATTATCAGATTATTCAAATATTGAGAAAGTTACTGAAAAGGAAGAAGTTGTGACTGAGGAGAAAATACATGGTTTTGTTACTGCTGCATATGATGGCCATTGGTGGGTGGCATATGTGCTGGAAAAGATACTAGAGAATAGAGAAGTAAGTCACATTCCTTCATCCTCATGGCCCAAACCCATCATTTGTGTATCCTGGTCGACCAGATGAATTAATCTTACCATATTCAGATATTCTAACACAAGTTGAGGCATCTACTACTAATGGACGAACATACAGGATTTGCAAAGAAGTTACTTTGAAGGCATCCAAAGCTTTGGCAGATCTACAGCACAGAAAGGTAAGAATTCAAATTTAAAATGGTCATGTAACTATATATACACTGCATACATTTTAAGTTGTGATAAATGGAAATCAATGAGCACTATACCTATACATATTTGTATGTACATTTTAATATGTTACTTGTATTTGTTAATTAGGTAGCTATCTAGGTATACATTAAAAATTGTTTTCTCTTCTAGAAATCACAATAAATTGGGTGGCCCACAAGAATCTTGTCAACTACTGAAAACCATCATATACATGCACAACATACAGGTGAGGTGGGTAAAGAACAAATATTTAAAAATAAGCATTTGCTTGTTTGTAGAAGGCTGCAGATAGTATGTAGATATGGGTTGTATTTGTAAGAGATTGAGCTGACCTTAGACAAAAATGGTTACTGACATACAAGGTCACAGTCATGACTTTTTGACAATTTTTGTATAAAATGACTTTTTTCAAAATGTTGCTTGAATTCATTATTTTTTATACATTGAACTAGTTATCAGCCACATACAGCTTCTTGGGATTTTGTTGTACATGACTCAAGGTATTAATGTAAAAAAATTGAATTTTTTAGGAGAAGGTATTTTTTTTTTTATTCAAGGTCAAAGGTCAACTTTTGAAGGGATTTTTTTATTTTTCACAGTAGATATTTAACGAGACAATAAACAAGGGGCTACTAAAGAGCTTTAAAATGAGACCAAAATCAATGCTCTAGCTTTAATAGTTTTTTAGTTACACCGTTTTGAAAATAGTTATTTAACGCAAAAAAGGTCAAAATGTCACAACTTTGTGACCTTGTATCTCAGTAACCAAAGGTCAGTCAGCTCTAATAATTTGGGAATTTAAGTTTGGCATGTATATCTGCTATTGTGCCAAGTATGAGCAAAATTGAAAGGGGTGTGTGTTTTAGGTGGCTGACTTGACATGGAATGACCCTATTGCACTAGGGTGGGTCATACATACTATGCATTTTTTTTAAATCAATGGAGAGGGGTGTTCAAATGACATATTTTGGTGTATAGAACACAATTCTGAAGAAAATATTTAATTCTGATAACCCTAACCTACATCATTTTGCAGTTGATTATTATTAAATTGTTGATTATTTTACTATTGTAGTTACCCCAGAATGTCTTCTCATGTTTTCTATCATGGCTGCTCACGTTATCTCTCATAGAGCATTGTTCTAACTAATTCATATAATAATAATAATTAAATACTCAAATAAAAAGGTGTGCCATTCCACTTAATTGTAATTATCATACAGTTTGGTATATGAAATATTTTGACAGTTTTCTGGCGCGCATAAGGCCATTTTCTGAGCCACCTTTCTCAGAGGCTAGAATGTAACGTTTCAGAACATTCTAAAACGTTTTGTGAAATATTTGAAGTGACTCATGATTTATGAAGCTATTGGAGAGAAGTGGTGGTGAAGATGAGTTTGTTCCTGAAGTTGAGCTCTTCCCTCAAACTGACCCTGAGCCAGCAGCTTCGGCAAAGGTACAGAAAAACTATGATGAGATTCAAAACATTGCCCTTGCTAGTGTAAGGTATGGCATAGGGCTGAGGCCAACTGCAGCGATAGCAACAGCAGCTCTGATTGACGCAGGAATCATCACAGTAGACAATACAAGTAAAGTGATTGATAAGAGCAAGGTCAAGAGAGCACAGGAGAAGTTGATGAGAGAGCTGGGGGAACAGTTCGAGAAGAAGTGCAGGGAGGAGGGGAGGATCTCTTGCATCCTCTTTGATGGGCGGATTGACCTGACCAATGTGATGATGGAAGCTGAGGGCAGTGACCAATCTTTTCCCGCAAAGATCAAGGAAGAACACTATAGTGTTGTTAGTGAGCCTGGCAGCTACTATCTGTTCCACTTTACCCCAGAGAAAGCAACTAAAGAGGAGTCACATGCGGAGAAGATTGCTAAGGTCCTGTTTGCCTGGCTGAAAGAGAGGGGTTATGATAAGACCTTGTTGGCCATTGGAGGAGACTCAACAAATGTCAATACTGGTGCGGAAGCTGGAGTAATGCGGAAGCTGGAGTAATGCGGAAGCTGGAGTAATGCGGAAGCTGGAGTAATGCGGAAGCTGGAGTAATGCGGAAGCTGGAGTAATGCGGAAGCTGGAGTAATGCGGAAGGGGTAATGCGGAAGCTGGAGTAATGCGGAAGCTGGGGTAATGCGGAAGCTGGGGTAATGCGGAAGCTGGGGTAATGCGGAAGCTGGGGTAATGCGGAAGCTGGGGTAATGCGGAAGCTGGGGTAATGCGGAAGCTGGGGTAATGCGGAAGCTGGGGTAATGCGGAAGCTGGGGTAATGCGGAAGCTGGGGTAATGCGGAAGCTGGGGTAATGCGGAAGCTGGGGTAATGCGGAAGCTGGTCTGCAACCTGCACACTGTTGAACTTCCCCTGCGCCATCTCATTGTTAACCTTGATGGCCCTACTCTGTCAGACAAAAAATTATCCGGGCCAATAGGAAAGCTCCTTGATTCTGCTATAGACTTTGATATCAATCCAAACTTCACCTGAATCTCTGTTGGCCCTCCACTGATCAAGCTTCCTGACAAGGTCATTCAAGATCTCTCAACTGATCAATACTATGGCTATAAAATTGTCTGTGCAGTCAGGGATGGAGTACTTCCCGCAGGGCTGGCTCTGTTAGAGATAGGACCAGTAAACCACAGCCACTGGCTCACCACAGCGAACAGACTTCTCAGGCTCTGGGTGTCAAAGCACGGACTTACAGGAAAGAACCTGATGATTCTGCAATTCATTGTGGAATTCATCATTGGAGTGTATTACCCATGTTGGTTCAACGTGAAGGTCAAGCACTCCTGGATCGAAGGGCCTAGGCACATCCTCTTTCAGCTGGACTGCCTCAAGTCCCAGAGAAAGGAGGTGCTGGATATTGTGATGCCAACTGTGAGAAGATCTGCTTGGTATGCCCACAGTGAAGTCATCCTCCAAACACTACTCTGCTCTGAGGATCAGAAGGAGAGGATTGAAGGGGTGGAGAGAATCCTGGCCATCAGGGGAGAGGGGGACTCCTCTGTTAGGAGCAGAAGGACACATCAATTGTGATGCTTCCAGCATCGGTGACTTGATCAGCTGGTCAGAAGGTGTGTCGGAGCCACCTCACCTGCTCTCTAAGCACCTCAGAGGTGAAAAACTTCATCAACACCCCCATGGAGGTGCGCAACTGGCCTTGCCACACACAAAGCATTGAGAGGGTTGTTAAAATGGTGACTGAGGCTTCTGCTAAGTACTTCTCACAGGAAAAGAGGGATGGAGGGATCAGGGCTCAGGAGACCAGCAGGAAGCTGATGTCCAAGTCTGAGTCAAAGCAGGATTTGTGCAACCAGGCAAAGTTCAAGATGTCAGGAGAATGATCTTTGTAATTATATCCAGTGATATACATGCAGTTCACCTATTAATAAATATATGTAAAGTTGATTTGGCCTTGTCAATATAAATGATTTACCTTATATATTTTAATATTATAAAGGGGTTCAAAAGGGTAAAATTGGCAATTTAGAAATACAAAATGATGTAGGTTAGAGTTATCCTATCCAAAAAATAAGCTCATATTTGAATTCCCCATGTAAAAACATAATTTAGACACCCCTGATGGTAGGATTTCCTTCAGATTCATGTTGTCACCTGAGTATGACCCACCCTATGTATTGCACCTCTTTCTCAATGTAGGTGATAGGGTTACACAAGGCATTTGTTCAGTCTAATTAATACAGGCAATTCACTATGCATAAATACATGAAGGGATAGGCTTATCCTTTGGTTTTATTAGTTTTATTTTATTAGCGTTTCACTCAGAACTTATAAGGAGATTAAACATCTTCCTTGCCTATAGCAACGCTTGTAACTAGACAGCTCTAAGTTATAAATCTTTTGTCTTAATTTTGCTTAGTTTGCAAATAGGAATTCCCCAGATGTCTAATTTTCATATTTTCATTATTTCACTTCAAAGTAATTTTTGAGTCAAAGATGGAAATTTTTTATATAAAATGTTTTATATGTATGGCAATTTTCCCATTCCCAATAGGCTTTGTCACCAATTCCAAGGCAATTTTGTAGTTATTTATTATTTAATACAAATTAATAATTGGTATTTAATTATGAAATAAAGAAACCCAGATGATATAGGATCTCTACAAACTGACATAAGCATAATCTACAAGTGGATGGAAGACAATAATATGAAGTTTAACACTGAGAAATTTCAGCTATTATGGTATGGAAAAAGAGAAGACCTAAAATCCATGGAATATTATACCCCAAATGGACAGGAAATTCAGAGAAATTCTAGAGCAAAAGATTTAGGGGTTGTAATGACAGAGGATGCAAAATTTGAAACACAAAATAAGATAGCAGTAAACAGAGCAAAGAGAATAACAGGACAGATATTGAGAACCTTTAAACGAAGGGATAGGAATGTAATGATTCCTCTACTGAAACCTTGATAATACCCAAATTGGAATACGGCTTGGTCCTAACATCCCCATATAAAAGAAGACATTAGACAGCTGGAAGGGATCCAGAGAAGCTTCACAGCCAAGATCAATGGGTGCAAAGAACTAAATTACTGGGAAAGGTTATGCAGACTAGACCTATATTCACTGGAAAGGAGAAGAGAGAGAGAGACCATTATTTACACTTGGAAAATAATGGAGAAACTAGTCCCTAATCTTACTCTGAACCCTATAACTCCCCAAACAATGGTGGAAAGTAGAAATGGTAGACTGTCGTATTCCCAAACTGAAGGCGAGACAGAACATCCTTAACCCTGAAAGAAAGTAGTTTTGTTGCGAGAAGACCAAAACTGTTTAATCAGCTGCCCAAAGACCCAAGAAACACAAAGGGAGTTGCAGTGGACATCTTCAAAAGAAGATTAAATGGCTGGCTCAGAACAATCCCTGATGAGCTGGGTGTACCTGGCTATGTGAAGTGGAGAGCACAAGAAACCAACTCTCTACTTCACCAGGCCAACTCGAGAGGAGGGGTGACAAGCTTGACCTTGGTGAAATGAGAGATCATTGCGTGGAACCTTTGTAAGGTAAAGGTACCATATATGATACCATATTGTCAGTGTGTTTAGGCCTGGGTTTGAATTAGTCCTTGTGAACTGTAATGTAAAGTATGACAGGCATGTATATTGCAGTTTTTTCCATAGTACTATCCATAAGTTAAGCTTTCTAAATCATGACCCTTTTTCTGAACCATGTAATAATGTTTGGTGGTTAAATCTTAAATATATCCTGAAGCTGAAAAATCTGATTTTTTTGTTTTATGGCTATTGATCATTAGGGTGCATTAAACACCCCATAATTTTCAAAACGTTGTTGGATTTTAATGTCTATTCCCTCAAATGTTACACTTGTTGGTAGAAGTATGTATGCAAAAAATAAATCAAATCGGAGGTGGTCCTGGGTGGCCACCGGCCACTTTTATATATTTAGTAGTGATGCACCGAATATTCGGCAAATATTCGGTATTACTTATAATACTAATATACAAATATTCGGTATTACTATACTTACATTGATTGAAAGTTGAAAATGTCTAAAACACAACGCCAATGTCACTACTCCAACTTTGCTCGTTTCCGCAAATTTGGCCTCGCTTTGCGGTCACATTCAACCACGAAGAAGATTTTGGAAGTGGTCTTCTCCTCTTGCAGCTGAGACAAAATCAGTTGTGAGCTTTACTGCTCTCTCCGCAGGGTCATTCACAACATTTAACCCATCCACAATGGACTTGGCTGCCTTGAAGTGGTCATTGTTCTGCCAATTGTCAACATCCTCTGTTAGGAAGGTCATATCCAGGTGAAGAAGGTTCACTGTAAACCACGAGTCCTCATTCACAAGATCAGCCAGGGTTGTCGCTTCTGTAATTTTTGGAAATGACGGTTTGCCATATCCAGAACCGTAGTGGTGTTTTGGAGTGCTTGGCATTTCATCTGGTTGTATGGCCAGTAACACATCTGCAAGGGCACGACGCTCCTTTTGAGGTACTGCATTGCTGAACAGTGCCAAAACAACCAGTTCTGGGGTTAAATACCACAAATGTCTATCAAAGGCTTTCACAGCGCTGACTGAAATGATTGAGTTGACAGCTTTATAGTTGAGCAGAGTCTTGTATAAGCACAAATCAAACCATGGGGCATTTGAAGCAGACTGACATATGAGCCACCAATCACAATAAATATAAACAACAAACTCCTTCAGTTTTTCCTGTTGATGTTGTGTTGTTACAGTTCCTCGAGGTAGTACAGAAATTTGCTCTTGAAGTAGGCATATTTTGATTGAATAAAGAATCTTTGACATCCACCTTGCTTTATGCATGGCCCCAGGTCTGTGGAGTGTTCCTTGTTTTGTGACATCATCATCGAGGACTACCTGGCAGAGTTGTGCCATTTCCTTGTAGTCTTCCCTACAGTATGAAGCGCTTGTGCGGATTGTGCTTAAAACCTTGTTTTTGCAGGATAAAAGCAGTTGTTGTGCATCGTCATTGTACATTGAAATGTCAATTTTGGTTAAACTTTCATCCTTTGCATGCGATATGCGTTCCCAATTCTTCTGGAATCTTTGGAACAAAGATGCTTCTGGAGACTTTGATGTCTCAATTTTGAGAGCGTCAAACACATGATCCAGGATTACCTCTCCAACATGATGGCGACATGCACACCACAGAAGAGCACGGTCCAGTTTTGATTGAATGGTAACACAGGCAGCTGTAACGTGTCCAGTGTTTGATGCTGTTGTGTCAAAACATAAGTTGACAACTGACTGTTTGCACTTCCATGAATGTAGAAACGTGTAAGTGTGCTCGGCAATGATGTCACCTGATGACATATCACTTCCACGAGGATATCTAGCCACTCCCAGTAGCTTTACATCAGTGGCATTCCCAACCAACACTGGCAATCTTTCTTCCTTGCCATTCTTGTTTGTGAGCGTATGCATCTGCTTGCCATCCCAGTGAAGTGTTGCAGCTGTTGGGGCGATCCAATTTTCTCGAATATCTTTGGCGATAGCACTTGTTATTGATCGTCGAGCCTTATCAGCAGTTGAATACGACTTGGCCACACGACGTGGATCACCACCTGCCTCTTGAATTACAGCTTCGGTGAGCACAGCCTGTTGAACAGGAGTTATGTTTAGTCGAGTAGCAACAGACACGACTGAAGGCCTTTTCAGAATATCATGAGGAATAAAGGCAGACGTACCTGCATATGTTGATCTGTGGTGACTACGCTTCCTTTGAAGCTCTGGAATCGCCTCTTCTTCATTCTTCCAAGCTATCTGCAGAGGCACTATCATCAGAGCATACAGAACTTTTCATCTCTTGTACACTGGATGATTCATGACGTTCTCGTCTTGAAGCTTCCGCTAAGATACGTTTTTCTTTTCTACGATCTTTATCAGCTTTCTTCTTGTCAACACTACCAAATGAGGCTACTCTGTCAGATTTCATTGACTCTAAAAATGCTCTATCTTCCTCATTCTTAATGTTTGTCATTGCATCTTTTGTCCATACACCAAAGGTCTTATCGAGACGTTCATTCATGGATTGCAACTTAGCCAAAGTGTTTGGAGATTCTCTGCGAGAAACAGGTATTTGACGCAATTTGTTATTGTCATTAAGAAGGTCAAGTATTAGTTTGCAGCATTGATGGTCTGAAAGCATAGGAATATTTGCTTTAGTGTAGAATGTTTTCAGCTGGATAAGGACTATGCTGGCAGATTTCCATTTGAGTGGCTGTGTTTGCCTTCACATATTTCTTTCTGGATGTGCCACATCACGCATCGAAGAACCTGCCGGCAAGTTGGGAGGCGGACTCCTGTCAATGTACCATCTTCTGCAAGAGCATTGCCAAGACCAAAAATGGCACTTGCTAATCTGGTCTTCTTAGCTTCCATTGTTACAGCTTCCATTGTTTCTGAAAGACAATAAAGGATATTATTAGACTATAAGTGAAGTTTCGTTTATGGTACATGTTTTATGTAAATCACCCTTTAGGGTGCATCAAACGCCCTTAGGTTCTTGGATTTTAATGTCTATTCTCTCAAATGTTATGTAAATCACCCCTTAGCAACTCTATATTAAAAGAAACAATGTAAGTAGTCAACTGGTTGGTAAATAAAAAAGATATTTTTACATAGTGCGGCCCCCGAAAATTGCCGCGAAAATATAAAAGTGACCGGTGGCCACCCAGGACCACCTCCGATTTAATTAATTTTTGGCATACACACTTCTAGCAACAAGTGTAACATTTGAGAGAATAGACATTAAAATCCAAGAACCTAAGGGCGTTTGATGCACCCTATTGATCATGCAAAATAAGCCTCATGATGATTTCTGCCTTTTTGCCTACAGTAGGCCACTTCATAAAAACTAATTTTATGTTGGTATTAAGTAATTAAATTAAGTGATCAGTAAAATTGCCCTATTAAAACATTTTGAGGGCTTAATTTTTATTTAGGCTGGTAGTGTTATGGGAAAACTAAAGCACCTACCTGGGGCTAGATTTGGCTCTGAAAGCCGTTCTTATGGTAGGAATCCAATTCTACTGGCTGGCAACAAAGTAAATGCTGATTTGAGTACAGCTTCATTTCCTGCCTTCCAGTCTGCTCAAAGATCTTTTCCCAAGCAGTGCACTGGACATGAAATGAGCAAGGACCATTCACAAAAATGTCGAGCAGGACCACCACAGTGCATTCAAGCAGTGGAAAATAAATGGTATATGCTGGAATGTTAAGGAGTGGGTGCAAGAAAAAGGTGTTCAGCCAGATAAAGGAAGAGGGAGGACTTCAGGATAAACATTAATGAACAGGAATAAAAAGTAAAGCACAGTACAGGCAAGACCTATGCTACTGAAAATTAATTCAAATTTTTTCTCAACTTGAAAATATCAAATTTAGTAAACTTATTCTAGTGTATGACTTTTTATCTATTTATCTAGTCTCATTCCCTGTGATGAACAAATGTGGAAAACTTTAATAGATGGTAACTCGTAGTTTCACGAAGTAAACTCTTGAAGACATGACTTTAAAGATTGACTTTTGCCTGAGAATGTTAAGCTTGAACTGACGTATATTTCTTCAGGCTGACACTGATCTTCCCATCACATTCCATGACTAAACTAAATTGTTTTGCAGTTTTATTTATAACTTGATTTAATATTTAATAAATAAAATATAGTTTTCGTAATTATTCATGTCATTGTAAATTGAAAAGATTGTATTTATTTTACTTTTAATAAAGGTTATTCAATTAAAAAAAATCAATTAAAACAACTTAATTTCCTATTTCTAGATTTGAAGAAAAACCTTAACAGTAATTATTTAAAATTTATTCTGGAGATTCTAGATCAGGGGTTCTCAACCCACTTCAATTACCCACCTGAAGCATTGGTGCTCACCATTACCCCTAATGATGTGTAAATTAACTAGACGTTAAAGGTGTGTTTAATCCTGCAATTGTCTTTAAACACCACCTAAATAAAATGTGTGGCTTCCATTACCCATTTGGAGTAATTACCCACCAGTTGAGAACCCCTGTTCTAAACAATAAGAAACTTTAATCTTAAGTTAAATGATGATAGGGTTAATAAGGTTAGTTATGATAATGAATATAAAGATGTTATGTACAAAACACTAAAATTCTAAATAACTTTATCTTAAACTTTGGAGGGTTTTAACTTCCTAGATTTGGACTGTACTGTATTCACTGGAATTATTCTCTTATTTCTTAATTGGACATGTATAGGCACTAAATGAATTAATGTTCAATAATTTAAAGGTTTATAAACCAAAGCTGCAAGGAAAGGGTGTACACTGGCAATGCTTCAAGTAATTTAGACTAGTGCACAACACTGGATTGTCTGCCTAGAAGGAGCACTTAAGTTCTGGATCCTTAGTGCTAAACTTCAATAACATACCATTACTTTCTGGCTTCAATAACACTGGTATGCATCAATTTTGCTGTTAAGGGTTTTGTAAGTGATTCTTAGTTTTTCCTGCTGATTTCGAATCTGCAATCCGTTTTTCTCAATCAGCTCAGGTTATCCGGCTATGGCCTCATAAGTAAAATAGAATTTTTCGTGATTTTGTCAAAGCGGAATTGGAACAGTAACATCTATCATCACTTGTTTCACTTGTATAATATCTTTTTTTACTTTTCAGGCATATAGATAAAATATTTCATAATGAATAGAGCGCGTAAAAATGATCCCAATAGATTCTGCTACATATGTGGGACGGTTACCATGCCAAATAACCAGTCCCAAATCACTAAATTTGTGAAGACAATGTATAAGCATACTTTGGAATTAAGCTAGGGGACCAGGACAAAAATTTCGCCCCTCATATGTGCTGCAAGACGTGCATTGAAAATTTGAGAAGATGGAGCAAAGGCAGAGCGAAATCTTTGCCTTTTGGAATGCCCATGATTTGGAGAGAAGGAAAGGATCACGTGACAAATTGCTATTTCTGCATGACAAACCTCCAAGGTGGGCTTATAAATTTATTTTTCTTAAATATTTTGAAATCCTCATATGAAACTTGACATAATATTCACCATAATGTAATATTCACCATATATAGCATAATATTCACCATAATGGTAATCATACATTTACATATACATATTGTTATAGAAAATACATTTACACATACATATTGTTATACAAGTTACATTTACATATACAATGATTGTATATTTTCTTTCTTTTTCATTCATATTGTCCCCAAAGGGACAATATGAATGAAAAAGAAAGAAAATATACAGACTCCATCGACCTATTTCATATCTTACAAACCGCAGCCTTCCCTCACGAGCCGCCACTGTCTGAATGCTGCTTCTATTTCATGTGCAAGTTTTATATCCATGTTTCTGTGTTTCTATTTTCAGGAGTTAACAAGAAGAATAAACACATTGTTGTATACCCTGACATTCCTTCTGCTATGAGACCTGTACCCCATGGTCCTGGAATTCCAATACCTGACCCACCTCAGACCCTGGACTTCGATGATTCTGATGATGAATCAATGACCAATGACCAGTCCCAGTCATATATACCTCAAAATACCGCTTCAAATGAGCCGAGCCCTCTCAACCAGGCCAAACTTAATGATCTTACCAGGGATTTAGGACTTTCCAAATTAGCTGCTGAGATCTTGGGGCTCACGACTTCGAGAGGACAACTTGCTGGCTCCGGGAACAACATTCTCCTGGTATAGGAAACGAGAGGAAGAATTCCACAAGTTTTTTGCAGTGCACGAAAATACCTCTTCCTTAGTGTACTGCTGCAATGTTGAAGGGTTAATCGAATCCTTGGGCCTGCCATATAACGCATCAGAATGGAGGCTATTTATAGACTCGTCTAAACGAAGTTTGAAAGCAGTACTTCTCAACATTGGGAATAGGGTTGCATCAGTCCCTGTAGCACATTCCGTACTTACTGAGAGCTACGATAACATGAAAATTTTACTGGATGCTCTCGTATACGACCAACGTAACTGGAGGATCTGTGGAGATTTGAAGGTAATACTAATATCATAAGTAAACTATTGCTATTGACTATGTTGTTTTTCCAAAGGTTATTTGAGTGTGTATAAGAACACTAGGGTGACAATAAAAATCGAAAGTTGGAGTTTTTTATTGGCCATTTGTTCAATGCTGCTACTACATGAGAAAACAATGCACTGTAAATATTAGGTCATTCAGATAATATTTAAGGGTGTCTCAAGTGAGGTAAATAATTCTCCTTATTCATTATTTTTTTTAATTACTTATTACGATTGGAGTACGCCTGCACTTAAACTTTATGAACTAAAACTAACGTTTATTTACATTAATTAAAAAAAATATAATTTATTTTTACTAGGTAATGAACAATTAATTTGTGTTATAAGGAGAATTATTTACCTCACTTGAGACACCCTTAAATATTATCTGAATATTCAGACCTAATATTTACAGTACATTGTTTTCTCATGTAGTAGCAGCATTGAACAAATGGCCAATAAAAAACTCCAACTTTCGATTTTTATTGTCACCCTAAAGAACACTTAACTTCCCCACAGAAGTGATACAGTCCAATGCATAGATTTTTTTATCTGATAGAACAAATTCTCTAAATTCTTTAAATATTTTCATTTTTTTTTTCAGATTGTGGCATTTGTATTGGGAATGCAAGGGGGATACACGAAATACCCATGTTTCCTCTGCAAATGGGATAGCTGAGCGGATGAGAAGCACTATGCACAGCGTGAATGGGCATCCAGAGAGAATTTTGAACCTGGGTCGCATAATGTCGTTTCAGTGCCCCTTGTACCACCAACAAACATTTTGCTCCCACCACTTCATATTAAGCTGGGCTTGATGAAAAATTTCATCAAATCAATGAATAAGGAGGGTTCAGCATTCCGATATCGAGAGAGTAAATTTCCTCATATATCTGATGCTAAACTAAATGCTGGGATTTTTGATGGTCCTCAAATTCGAACTTTGATTGTCCTCAAATTCGAACTTTGATCAAGGATACTCGGTTCGAAAACGCAATGGCTCCAACTGAGAAGAATGCCTGGCAGGCATTCAAATCAGTTGTCACTGATTTTCTTGGCAAGCGTAGAAGTCCAGAATACGAGTCCGTTGTCGAAAACTTGATGGAAGCTTTCAAAGCTCATGGGTCGCGCATGTCCATAGAAATGCACTTTTTGTGGTCCCACTTGGACTATTTTCCTGAAAATTGCAGGGATTATAGTGAGGAACAGGGTGAATGATTTCACCAAGATATCAAAATAATGGAAGAGAGGTACCAGGGAAACTGGTATATCAATATGCTGGCGGACTATTGCTGGTGTTTGAAGCGAGACGTGCCCGAAGAAAAACAGATGGAAAGCCAAAAAAACTTCATTCCTTCCTCAATAAACTTTTTTCCATATTCATTATGAATAAAAGTATTTATTCACACAATGTTTTCATTTTTCACGAGTGTTCTTATAATATTACTCGTATCTACAGTGTTTAAGCTAAAAAAAATCAATAAATTTTGGGATAAAATTGGACTTATAATAAATGGCCAATAGAGAAAAAACCTGACCTGATTGAGGAAAACCAATGTCATTTTCGAATTCAGCATGGTCGAATTATATAATATGAGTTGAAAAAACCCTCACAGCAGACAAAAAAATTTCATATGCATACCAGTGTAATGGATTATGATCTTGCCTTTTCTCGAGTTCACCAGGGACTATCGGGGCTAAATACTGGACTAGATTTTAACACTAGCTCCAGAGCTGTTTCTAGCAAGATGCTCTATTAAAATGATTTGAGCAGTTTTGCATTAACTACAGTATCTGCCTATGCTTGACTAGATTGGCTCAATTAACACTTAACTAGAGGCTGCAAAAGTTGAGTGGCTAGAGAGAGAAAAATACACTAATTTAAAAATAAAAAGACTCAAGAAATGAGAATTGGCAAAACCCAACAGTAGGATAAGTATTAAGTATAGTTCTCAAACTTAGTAAAATTGAGGTATTCATTACTCAAGTGGTACTTGTAGTAATCAGTGTTTTAGCTAGCACTGCAGTATGTATTTAATACCAACCTATTTCAAAGTGAAGAACTGAAACACAGAAAGTGATGATAGGCTTAGCCAGTGGTGGGCATGGTTCCGCTAATCCACTAACCGTTAATTAGCGAAGCTAACTTTTCCGTTAGCGGATTAGCGTTTCCGCTAACTTTGAGAACCGTTAGTGGACCAATTAGCTTTAAGTCCGCTAACCCCAAAATCATACATGTTTGTTCCAGTCTGTTCTGAGCGTGTCTGCAACAGTCAGTCTGGCACGCTATTTGCTGACTACGTGTAAACACACGACACGCAGCAGCAGCTGAGCAGCGTTGTGTAATTCTGCAGTTCAGTTCACTTACAACGTTACAGTCTTAGTGTCAGCGACAGCGTACGTTATCATAAGCATATTTTCGTCAGTTTACCGCGTCTACAAGTTTTTGCAATGGAAAGTGAAGACGTTTTGGTTCCGCCTGAGGATGTTGGGCCTGTTGATGGCCAGGACCAGCCCAACCAGGAGTCTCAGAACCCGTGGCCCCGCCTGGAGGACTACTTTGTCTTTATGTCAAGGGATAAGAGAAACGCCAACCTCTTGTACTTCTGGTGCGTCTTGTGCCAGCCTAAGGAGACCACCATCAAGGGACACGCGTTGAGCCTCTACAACTTGAAGTCGCATGTCAAGAGGAACCACCCAGCGCATGCCATCCAGTTTGAGGAGAGGATCAAGGCCGGCTGTTATTAAAATTTCGGCTCTTTATGGGTTTTAGAGCCAAAAAACCAAACCGAAGCTAAATTCATATAAAAGTTAGCGGTAATCGTTAGCTTCCACTAAATTTTTTAGCGGTTCAGCGGTTATCGAAGCTAACTTTTCGGTTAGCTGTGCCCACCACTGGGCTTAGCCTATACACAAAAAAGATTGACTAATTTGATGTAGTGGTAATAAAGTTTTAGATTAAACAACCTTTGGGTTTTGATGCTGAGCAATACAGTCTGGATGTATTTGTTTGAAATGTAGGTATGATTTTATTTATAACTTTTAAATTTACTGCCAGTTCTTTAGTCTTGTAGGTGTATCAGTAAAGGTCCACACCCCCTAATAAGTTAACTATTATAAGTTCATAAAGTTTTGCATAAGTGGTAATTTGTTTTTCTTTTTACAGTCCTAAATTTAACAAACTAGCCATGGCTACTGATCAAATTATGCCAACATTTAAGCTTGTTCTCGTAGGAGATGGAGGTACAGGAAAGACCACTTTTGTTAAAAGGCACTTGACAGGTGAATTTGAAAAAAAATATGTTGCCACCCTTGGTGTAGAGGTTCATCCACTTGTTTTCCACACCAACAGAGGAGCAATCAAGTAAGAACTTGTCATTTTAATATTTAGGCTAGCAAAGTTGGGGCTAGCCCCCCTCCCCCCCCACTCCAGTAATTGTACTTGGTGGGGGGAGTCTGCTGATAATGGTAAACTGATTTAAAAACTTTAATTTATTATATATATATAAAATAGTGTATATATATATATGAATATATATATATATATATAGCTTATAGGCTACATAAGTGTGATAAAGACAATTTGTGGTTATGAAACAACTACATATATCTAAGGTTGTGACATGACAAATGAGCGCCAAGACAAGAGTGCAAAACAATTGAGCGAGAGCAAGCAAATAAAAACTGGATAAAAGAAACAAAATAAGCTTGAACAAATATTTATTAAGAATGTTTAAAAAAAAATATTTATTAAGGATGTTAAAAATGTGGTTAGGTTATTGTCTTGGCGCTCATAAGTCAGGGTGGCATCTAAGGCATGAAGCGAAAAGTGTAATAAAAAGGCCAAGCATGAATTTGAAATCTCCATAGCTCGTGATTGTAAAGAAAACCCTAAGCGATTCTTTCAATACATCAACAATAGAAATCCAGTAAAAAGTGTCTTTGGGGGGGGGGGGGCTGTTGAAAAATGTTAATGGAGAGCTAGTTTCTGAAAACAAGGAAATGGCTTCCATGCTAAATGAATTTTTACGTCAGTTTTTACGTCAGTTTTTACCTTAGAAGATGTAACAAATATCCTTATGGTCATAAGCAATACCTTTGGATAATGGTAATATTTTGGATAATATCGTGGTTAATGAAAGTGAGGTAATGTGCTATATTGATAAAATGAAAATGCAGAACTCACCGGGGCTGGATTCCATATATTCCATATATCCCATACAACTAAAAGAATTAAAAAAAAAGCATTGTTGTGCCGCTAACAAAGATTTTTAATACATCTATTTCTGAGGGGTGTGTACCAGATAATTTCAAGTTAGCAAATGTAACGCCTATTTTTAAGAAAGGCGATAAAGGTGTGGCAGGAAATTATAGGCCAATCAGTTTAACGACTGTTGTAGGTAAGCTACTGGAATCAATAATTAGGGATAGTATAGCCAAACACTTGGAATTGCATAACTCAGAAATATTCAGCATGGTTTTAGGTGAAACAAATCTTCCTTAACTAATCTTTTAGAATTTTTTCAAAGTGTGGTTGAAGTTTACAATAGTCATCAGGTGGTTGATGTAGTGTATTTAGATTTTCAAAAAGTGTTTGACACCATACCCTACAAAAGACTCATTGAAAAAAACTAAGACTTATGGAATCAGGGGTGTAGTAATAAATTTGATAGAAGAGTGGTTGTGAGGTAGGAAACGGAGGTTGGTCATTGATGGAGTGGAGTCGTATTAGGCTAATGTAGCGAGTGGCATTCCTCAGGGTTCTGTATTGGGCCCCTTGCTTTTTCTTATATATATTAATGATTTAGATGTTGGCCTAGTCAGTACAGTTTCAAAGTTTGCAGATGACACGAAGTTGGGTGGTAGGGTGATTAATTAATGAAGTAAAATCCAGGAAGATTTGAATAAAATTGTTGATTGGTCAGTCACATGGCAAATGAGATTTAACGTCAATAAGTGCAAAATTTTACATAGGTTCGCGTAATGGTATTTGTGTATAGTATGTCAGGGAAGGAGTTTGCAAGTGCAGAGCAGGAGAAAGATTTAGTACTTAGTCACTGGTGATTTAAAAGTAGTGAAACAAAGTACAGCAGCAGTCAATAAAGTGAACAAAGTGATAGTTTTTATAGCTCGGAATTTTGAGTAGTGGTTAGCGTCGCTGACTACGAAACCATCGGCCCCGGGTTCGAGACCCGATGGCAGCTGGCGCGCAGCAAAACCCAGCTGTTCATCCTCCCACACAAAGAATGGTTGGTAGATAAATGGGTACCCTAGGTGGCCTAATGATTAAGATGCTGGGCTGCTGATGGGGCGTGGTTCGGATTCCACGTTAAACTGTAGGTCTAAGGTGGAGTGAAAAGCTTGACCTTCGTCAGAATGAACAATTTGGGCGGAAGCTAACGAAAGGTTATATTATTCCTCTATAAATCATTAGTTACTTCCCATTCAGAGTACGCTATCTAGTTTTGGAATCTGCATGTGTGAAAAGATAGACAAAATGGAAAGAGTTCAAAGACAAGCAACTAAGATGATTCAGTCGTATGAGGATAGGCTTAAGGAGTTAAAATTGATTACACTCGAGACTAGGAGGTTAAGGGTGATCTAATCCAGGTTTTCAAAATTATGAATGGGTTCAATAACGTAGATAGAGAGAACCAAAAATTTTTTTACACATATAAATAGCTGGAATAGTTTGCTGGTAGAAGTAATTAGTAGTATCTGTTTTCACGTACTGACGCGCCCATTCAACACGCTGCTGCTTGTACCTGGGTGTTAATGGTGACTGAATTGTAGGTTTACACATCTTGCCAATTGTTTGGAGGATTCCACATTGGGATGTTCTTGGTACATTACATATGCCAGCCTGCTCAAAAACCTCTTTACTTGAGGACAATGGATGCTTTGCAATTTGTGCTTGATTACAGATATCTGCTGCCTTGTCACTTTTCTTATAGCTCCTTTATCACTTCACTGCCTCAGTTTGGTACCCTCCGCTACAAACTAGTTTACAGTTTGATAAGCTCTGCCAAACTGCTTCGCAATTTCAATAGATTTTATATTTTCAGCAAGTAACTTGACTATTTTTCTTTTCTCAGTTAGTGCTAAATCCTTCTTCTTACCCATTTTCACCATTTAGATCTGTAAATAGAATACTGTACTTGCTTAATAATTCTGAACACAATATTTTACATTTTTCAATGAAGAGAATTATTTTAATTATCAATATTTTATCGAAATGAATACCATCAGTGCTTCTATATATAGTAATTATTTGCTATAAATTTCATTGAAATTGGTGAAAAACTTGAAAACATTGGAGAAAATGCAATCTGCTTAAAAATTTGGAACATATATATATATATATATATATATATATATATATATATATATATAATTAAACTGCTTCCTGTTGATCAACAAAGTTAAGTGACACTGGGTCTGGGTAGTAGTTGGATGGGAGACTGTCATCCGTGTCCAGATCATGTAGCAACCCATGGTTTGGATCCCACGTAAAGCTGTAGGTCCCCTCCGTCATATGACCTTAGATGTTAAAAAATAACCCCTCTAATGCTCCAAAATGTGTTCCGCAATGCTGCTGACAGATTCGAACTCTGTAGAGATACTGATGGTGCTCATGTAGAATCATATGCTGGGTCATTCCATGTCAAATCAGACACAAAAAATGTCAACCGTCTCCGATTTTGTTTATACTTAGTACACTTAAGGATCCTTATGAGAAATGTAGATACCCAAAATTTCACACATCTGTGACCTCAGGGTGCTGAGATATGAGGTCACAAAAGTTGACCTTTTGACCAGATTTTTTTCGAAATTTAATATATCTAAATTGTCATATCTTGGCTTCTACTGGACCGATTTACTTCATTTTTGTGTCGTTTTAAAGCTTGAAACGAGTAGAATCTTTTCTCTCGAAATATCTCATAAATGATTCATAAAAAAGTATAAAAATTGGAAATATTTGAACGAATAAAAAAAATGTCCCCTAATTTTTTTTTTATTTTTTGTCCCAAGGTACCTCTATCCAAGCACAACATTGTGTAAAAATTTCATTATTTTCTGGCAAATGCTTGAGAAAATATAGCACTTTGTGTGATGAATTTAAAATAAAAATAAAAGACGAAAAATCGTTGCTATTCCTATGAAAAATAATGTGGAGTAACTTTTTTTTTTTGTGAAGTAACTATTTTTTTTGTGGAGTAACTATTTTTTTTTGTGGAGTAACTATTTTTTTTTGTGGAGTAACTATTTTTTTTTATTATGTGGAGTAACTATTTTTTTTTA
This sequence comes from Bathynomus jamesi, assembly GCA_023014485.1. Classification (NCBI taxonomy): domain Eukaryota; kingdom Metazoa; phylum Arthropoda; class Malacostraca; order Isopoda; family Cirolanidae; genus Bathynomus; species Bathynomus jamesi. The sequence goes on along the minus strand of JAJOZX010013752.1, from coordinate 35,203 downwards.
TTATGTGGAGTAACTATTTTTTTTTATTATGTGGAGTAACTATTTTTTTTTATGTGGAGTAACTATTTTTTTTTATGTGGAGTAACTATTTTTTTTTATTATGTGGAGTAACTATTTTTTTTTATTATGTGGAGTAACTATTTTTTTTTTTATTATGTGGAGTAACTTTTTTTTTTTATGTGGAGTAACTATTTTTTTTTTTGTGGAGTAACTATTTTTTTTTTTTATTATGTGGAGTAACTATTTTTTTTTATGTGGAGTAACTATTTTTTTTTATGTGGAGTAACTATTTTTTTTTATGTGGAGTAACTTTTTTTTTATTATGTGGAGTAACTATTTTTTTTTATTATGTGGAGTAACTATTTTTTTTTTATTATGTGGAGTAACTATTTTTTTTTATTATGTGGAGTAACTATTTTTTTTTATTATGTGGAGTAACTATTTTTTTTTATTATGTGGAGTAACTATTTTTTTTATTATGTGGAGTAACTATTTTTTTTATTATGTGGAGTAACTATTTTTTTTTATTATGTGGAGTAACTATTTTTTTTTTTATGTGGAGTAACTATTTTTTTTTATTATGTGGAGTAACTATTTTTTTTATTATGTGGAGTAACTATTTTTTTTATTATGTGGAGTAACTATTTTTTTTTATTATGTGGAGTAACTATTTTTTTTTATTATGTGGAGTAACTTTTTTTTTATTATGTGGAGTAACTATTTTTTTTATTATGTGGAGTAACTATTTTTTTTTATTATGTGGAGTAACTATTTTTTTTTATTATGTGGAGTAACTATTTTTTTTTATTATGTGGAGTAACTATTTTTTTTTATTATGTGGAGTAACTATTTTTTTTATCATGTGGAGTAACTTATTTTTTTTTATCATGTGGAGTAACTTATTTTTTTTTATCATGTGGAGTAACTATTTTTTTTATCATGTGGAGTAACTATTTTTTTTTATCATGTGGAGTAACTTATTTTTTTTTATCATGTGGAGTAACTTATTTTTTTTTATCATGTGGAGTAACTTATTTTTTTTCTTTATCATGTGGAGTAACTTATTTTTTTTTATCATGTGGAGTAACTTATTTTTTTTATCATGTGGAGTAACTTATTTTTTTTTATCATGTGGAGTAACTTATTTTTTTTATCATGTGGAGTAACTTATTTTTTTTTATCATGTGGAGTAACTTATTTTTTTTTATCATGTGGAGTAACTTATTTTTTTTTATCATGTGGAGTAACTTATTTTTTTTTATCATGTGGAGTAACTTATTTTTTTTATCATGTGGAGTAACTTATTTTTTTTATCATGTGGAGTAACTTATTTTTTTTTCATGTGGAGTAACTTATTTTTTTTTATCATGTGGAGTAACTTATTTTTTTTTATCATGTGGAGTAACTTATTTTTTTTTCATGTGGAGTAACTTATTTTTTTTTTATCATGTGGAGTAACTTATTTTTTTTTTATCATGTGGAGTAACTTATTTTTAAGTATATACAGCATTATGACAAATAAAATAACTAATTTGTAGCTTTAAATTTGGCACCTATAGGTGTACCTATTTTTGTCTATTGTAGGGGAGATTTTTTCTAAAATTTTCCAAACATATATAAAAACTAATTAATTTGTTTTGAGTGGTACTTTCTAGTAATTTTAGCATTTATTCTAGAAGAATAACATGTTTGAATTTATTTGAATTGAATTTATTATTATTTTCATCAGCCTAGTTAGAGAGACATCTTGCTTTCTTGTAAAATTTTGTGATCCCCTTTAGTTGTTAATCTGTAAAAATAATTAGTTTGTTACCTAAAGAAAAATTATTGACTAAATCTGAAATTAAATAGAGAAATTATGGAAGTGAATTGCTAGTGATTACATTAAATTATTGGTATATAGCATGGGTTAGATGGTTGTTAGTTTGAAAATTCTAATTTTAAATAGGTATTTTAGGTTATCTTGAAGTAATTCTTTGAGATTTAGACTTGGTACATCTTTTACTAAATTGTACACTCCCCCGTTTCTCATTACATGAACTTTTCTGATGATGCTTGAAAATCTTGTCAAAATATCTGGATGTTGGGGATAGAAAAATGAAGGATTGGGACCATGAGGGTGTAAGAATGATACCTTCACCTTTGGACTCTGTTGATTTTCTGAAACATATGATAACCACCAATGGTCATCATAATCTATAGTAACAAAACCATTTATATCATTTTCTGTTTTACCCGGCATTAATCTACTTATGTTTTCATTTAAATAAATTTTTTTTAACTGAATCTTCTATTCCCATTTCCAGAACTTTCCCAAATTTTGGATTTGGTTCTGACAAAATTCCAGAACTTTCTACCATTTTCTTAGCAATGCATGCCGTGTGCTTGGTAGTATTGAATTCTTGGCATATTTTTCTTATACTCCAGCTTTTGGGCAGAACTGTTAAAATTTTAATTTTTTTCACTTCTTTTAGTGCTTGAATCGTTAAATTTTTCTTTTAGCAAGTCTAAGATTTCTTTATAATCCTTTTCTTTCTGTGATGTTTCTTCAGCTATAGTTTTCCCACTAGCAGCTTCTATTTTTCTTTGAATGTATCTTTAACTTGTTTAAATGTTTTCAGTCCATATGCCTTTTGAGTGTCTAATTTTTGTTTTTTAACTGGACACTATTTCTTTTAATGAACTATTCAGCGTTGCTAATTCAAAATTTACTGTTAGAGACTCTGAACTTGAGCCTGACCCTGATGACACTAGTTCAAGTGGTCTTTCGGATATGACAGAGCCAGAGGGATGAGATGAGTCACTGTCTGAATTTTCAGTATTTTCTTTTTATTTTTATCAACAAGAATTCTACACAGATTACATAGTCTATGATTTGCAGTTAATTGAAGATCAGGCTGCTTAATGATTATTTCAGGTGGAACTACTCTGTTGCTTAGTTCACCATTTCCCTTGATGCTCATTGAAAGGATCGGCACATTTTCTTTTTAAATTAAGCGAATCCATTTCAAAATTTCCTAATTGAAATAGAATAGGTACCTGGCTAGGAATTTCTGGATATATTACATATAGATGATTTATTTTATAGTATCCTAAAAGATCTGAAAAAAATAAAAAAAAGTACATACACTCACAAAACAGTTATTTGTACTAGGAGTTAATGTTTGCATACAAATAACTGGTACAAAATAGGTATACCTAATAGGATGTCAATTTACAGCTCTCAATTAGTTTGTCATAGTGCTATACTTTCAAAAATAAAAGTTACTCCCCATCATTCCATAGGAATAGCAACAATTTTTCATTGTCATTTTTTATTTATTTTTTTAAATTCATCACACTGAAAGTGCTATATTTTCTAAAGTATTTGCCAGAGAACAATGAAATTTTTACACACTATTGTGCTTGGATAGAGGTATCTTAGGAAAATAAAAAATAATTGGACCCCCCCCCCCCCCCCCAAACTTCTATAGCTTTTTTGCGAATCATTTATGGGATATATTTCAAGATAGACAAAAGATTCTACTCGTTTCAAGCTTTAAAATGACACAAAAATGAAGTAAATCGGTCCAGTAGAAGCCGAGATATGACAATTTAGATATTAAATTTAAAAAAAATCTGGTCAAAAGGTCAACTTTCGTGACCCCATCTTGGCACCCTGAGGTCACAAAGGTGTGAAATTTTGGGTGTCTACATTTCTCATAAGGGTCCTTAAGTGTACTAAGTATAAACAAAATCGGAGATGGTTGACATTTTTTTTGTCAATGTGTGTGATTTGACATGGAATGACCCTACTTAAGTATTCATTAAATGTATGCCTTCTATTATATTATTATTGAATTTTACCCATTTTTGCTACAGTTTCACTGAAATAGATAGGGATTTTATAAATACCCTGTATAATACAGTTTATAGATTAGGGTGTATAAGTCTACAGTCCAGATTAGTTGATCCCCTAACTTTCAATTTCAGATTTAGATTTTAGCCTATTCTGGGTGTTTAAGTCAGCCACCAACTTGCCAACATAAAAAAGTAAAACTTTGTAAAAATTAGTTATCAAATCCTTCATCATAATCATCATCTGACATCATAAGTTCATTATATATATATATAGGGTGGGCCGAAAGTCTGGATCCATAGGGAAATATTTATTTTAATACATAAATTATAACAAATGGTAAATACTTAAAATGAATATCAACTTTCTCGTAAATGCGTATCCATGATACTGTACAGTGGTTCGTACTCCAGTATAAACAACAAATTATAACAAAAGCTCAAATTGGCAGCCTCTAACATTGAGACACTTACGGATGGAATTTATGATTTTTAATAATTCTTTGAATTGACATTCTCGATGCGTGTTTCATTTGATAATCTTCTTGTTGACTTTACTGGACTATTCGTTAAAGTTTCACATACCATTGCAGAGGTATTTTCATCAGTTGCTGTTTTTGGACGACTAGAACGCCGTTGATCATGTACACTTCCTGTTTCTTTGAAACGTTTAAACAACTTGCCAACAGTCGCATGTGTTACTGGATGCTTATCAGGATGATTTCTATTGAATTCGGTAGCAACTTCTCTGTGTGTAGCGCCCTGTCTTGAGTACAAGTTCTACCTGGTCTTCTGTTAAATTCGAAGCCATTTCTGGGCTGAAATAAAAAAAGTGAGTATTTATACTGGAGTATGAACTACTGTACAGTATCATGGATACACATTTATGAGTTAGTTAATATTCATTTTAAGTATTTACCATTTGGGTCATTCCATGTCAAGTCAGCCACCTAAAACACACCCCTTTCAATTTTGCTCATACTTGGCACAATAGCAGATATACATGCCAAACTTAAATTCCCAAATTATTAGAGCTGACTGACCTTTGGTTACTGAGATACAAGGTCACAAAGTTGTGACATTTTGACCTTTTTTGCGTTAAATGACTATTTTCAAAACGGTGTAACTAAAAAACTATTAAAGCTAGAGCATTGATTTTGGTCTCATTTTAAAGCTCTTTAGTAGCCCTTGTTAAATATCTCTACTGTGAAAAATAAAAAAATCCCTTCAAAAGTTGACCTTTGACCTTGAATAAAAAAAAAATACCTTCTCCTAAAAAATTCAATTTTTTTACATTAATACCTTGAGTCATGTACAACAAAATCCCAAGAAGCTGTAAGTGGCTGATAACTAGTTCAATGTATAAAAAATAATGAATTCAAGCAACATTTTGAAAAAAGTCATTTTATACAAAAATTGTCAAAAAGTCATGACTTTGTGACCTTGTATGTCAGTAACCATTTTTGTCTAAGGTCAGCTCAATCTCTTACAAATACAACCCATATCTACATACTATCTGCAGCCTTCTACAAACAAGCAAATGCTTATTTTTAAATATTTGTTCTTTACCCACCTCACCTGTATGTTGTGCATGTATGTGATGGTTTTCAGTAGTTGACAAGATTCTTGTGGGCCACCCAATTTATTGTGATTTCTAGAAGAGAAAACGATTTTTAATGTATACCTAGATAGCTACCTAATTAACAAATACAAGTAACATTAAAATGTACATACAATATGTATAGGTATAGTGCTCATTGATTTCCATTTATCACAACTTAAAATGTATGCAGTGTATATATAGTTACATGACCATTTTGAATTCTTACCTTTCTGTGCTGTAGATCTGCCAAAGCTTTGGATGCCTTCAAAGTAACTTCTTTGCAAATCCTGTATGTTCGTCCATTAGTAGTAGATGCCTCAACTTGTGTTAGAATATCTGAATATGGTAAGATTAATTCATCTGGTCGACCAGGATACACAAATGATGGGTTTGGGCCATGAGGATGAAGGAATGTGACTTTTACTTCTCTATTCTCTGGTATCTTTTCCAGCACATATGCCACCCACCAATGGCCATCATATGCAGCAGTAACAAAACCATGTATTTTCTCCTCAGTCACAACTTCTTCCTTTTCAGTAACTTTCTCAATATTTGAATAATCTGATAATGAATAATGTTTAACCTTAAGAGAAGTCAATGAAACTGGCTGTAAATGGTGTAATTTCTGTGTACCAGCAATAGTCCTTGCAGTTGAGTGTCTTTCTTGGAGAAGTTGGCTTTCCTCTTCATGCTCTTTATTGGTTGAAAAATGACATTTTATATTTACAATATTTTCACTTGCAAATGTATATAACTGTTCTGCAGTAAGGATCTGTTCATCATAAGGTCGTTGTAGACTAGCTTTTGCAGCTAATCTCTTAACTGTGCCTCCAACACCATCACAGGGTCCCTTTCCATGACTTGTTGCAAAAAAATTCCATTCTGCCTCAATTCCAAAATCATCTCTGTGATGGCAAAGATTCAAAAAGTTTTTGCAGTTCTTATACTGTCCTGCACACCCATCTGAAAAGTAAATTATTTTGTGGATGGAACCGATGGATGAGATATTATCTTTTAGGAATTTTATCAGATGCTTTTGAAACAAATGTACAGCAACTGTGTTATGGATGTTACACTCTGAAATAATAACAAAGCTAAGGTGAGCAATCTCATCTTCCTTTTTATAGTAAATAACAAATGGATGTAGAGTAGCCATCTCATTGTTCCAGTGAAAGCTCTGAACCTCATCTTGAAGAATAAAGGAATAATTTTCAGCAAAATCACACACAGCAAGGACCTCACCATCTTTCAAAGACATTTTTGTTTCACGGTAATAAGTTGCTTGCATCTTTGTCTTGAAGTCATGTATCTGGTATTCTTTCAGTTGGTTACAGAATTGGTCAATATATTCATCTGTATTCAGTTCTACTGATTCAAGATTTGACCGATCTGTATTGGTCCACTTTTTAAAATTTATGATATCAATGAAGTTGTTTGTAAATATGTCCAGTAGTCTGTTTTTTAAATCTGATGGATCTCCACATTGTTCACATTGTCTGAGGCAGCATTTCTGTGAGGCAGGATTGCATTCCATAAAGGCAACACAATGACGTACATTCTTAATAGGTGTGTCATCATTTGCAGTTAGTTTTTCTAATTCAGCTCCTACAAACATAAGTTTGGCATTCTGATGAATTGTACAGACACATACTGAGTGAGTTCCTGTTGCTCCAGCAATAACACACTGCTTTGGACGCAATTCTGCAAATTTACTGAATCCCACCTTAACCAAAGGATTTCTTTCTTTGAAAATATGATAGGCTTCTTTTAAATTGCAAAGTAAAAGATGCTTTTGCAAATGTATCCTTCCTCTTTCATTGTCAATGATACTACAATAGTCTTTCTTTCCTGGCATTGTTCTACTGATGTCTTCTGAAAGATAAAATGCTTTAATAGCGTCAACAGTATCCTGTTTAATTCTTTTCCCACCCTTTGGATTTGGGTCTGAAAGGACACCTTTTTCTTCAACTATTTTTTTAGCAATAGATGCTGTATGCCTTGTTGTGTTAAATTCTGAAGCAATTTTCCTAATGCTCCAACTTTTGGGCAATACAGTGAGGATTTTTATTTTATCACTTCTTTTAGTATTTTCATTTTTGAATTTTTCCTTGAGTTGATTTATTATTTCTAAACAGTCTACATCTCCAGATGGCTCCTTAAATTGTGAGTCAGAAATCTCTTTTCCTGCAACTGTTTCCATTCTCTTCTTAACTGTCTCTGTCACCTTGCTTAGTTTTTTAGCTCCATATGACTTTTGCTCTACAAGCTTTCTCTTTTTTATGGGTGATTCACCAATTGAAACAAAAGAAGCATTCAAAGTACACATCTCATGGTTTTGCTCTGAAGTTGATGCATCACTATTGTCAACATTTTCAATTTTCTCAAGATCTTCAGGTGGTTCACTACTACAAGAAGAATCATCATTTATGTCTGAATTCAAAGTGCCTATTCCTTTCTCAGGCAAGGACTCAAGATGTTCTCTACACTGCTTACAAAGTCTGTGATGTAGTGTTAAGTGCAGATCGGGAAACTTATTTACAAGTTCCTGTGGTACAATTCTCAAACTCTTCTTTCGACACTGACCTTTGTGACGCAGCAAAGGATCAGCACACTTCTGTTTCAGTTTTAAATGTTCCATGTTTGTACTCTGAAATCACAAAAGCACAAAGAAAATCCTGAAAAGAAAACAATGAACAATTAATGAATTATTAAATAAATTTTTATACATGTATTTAGTAAAAATAAATTAACTTTAACTTGAAGTCAGGAGTCAACTCTGTAAAGTTGACAGTACTTATATACTAGTTGGGCCTTTGGATCAGCGCTACTCCAGTAGATTTGGGGCTGTCGAGGGGTTTAACCCTGGTTGTCTTTTAAAAGACTTCTTTTGGCACAGGTCACAAAAAGGTTTTTGAACTAATAATGTTAAGTTGAACTAAGTCTTCACTGACACTATATCAGAACAGAACTTTTAAATAAATGAACTGACAAAAAAAATCTAAAATTGAAGAATGATGCCAACTTCATTTATTTTTTATACATTGAACTAGTTATCAGCCACTTACAGCTTCTTGGGATTTTGTTGTACATGACTCAAGGTATTAATGTAAAAAAATTGAATTTTTTAGGAGAAGGTATTTTTTTTTTATTCAAGGTCAAAGGTCAACTTTTGAAGGGATTTTTTTATTTTTCACAGTAGAGATATTTAACAAGAGACAATAAACAAGGGGCTACTAAAGAGCTTTAAAATGAGACCAAAATCAATGCTCTAGCTTTAATAGTTTTTTAGTTACACCGTTTTGAAAATAGTCATTTAACGCAAAAAAGGTCAAAATGTCACAACTTTGTGACCTTGTATCTCAGTAACCAAAGGTCAGTCAGCTCTAATAATTTGGGAATTTAAGTTTGGCATGTATATCTGCTATTGTGCCAAGTATGAGCAAAATTGAAAGGGGTGAGTGCAAAAAGTGCCATTTTGTGGCTGAGTTGACCCATTTATTGTAATTTATGTATTAAAATAAATATTTTCCTATGGATCCAGACTTTTGGCCCACCCTGTATATATCCTGAGATACATTTGCGAGTGTTTCATCACATGGATCCAATTTAGATGTTGACCAAAAGTGAGCTAATGCAGGGCTGAGGACCTATGACGGGTAGACCTGTCTTTAAATACAAGCTAAAATGGAAAGTGGAAGGTTAATTGTTTTTAGACTGGGCCTGTAAGTTGACTCCCTACTTTTGGGGCATAATTTTAAGCTTAAAATACCGACTGATATGAGCCAGTATACAGTAAAAATAAAATATATTAAGAGTATATAATAACTAAACTATTAAAATAATTATTTAATGATTTAACTTAATTAAACAAAATATTTAATATAATTTTATATGTTGAAGAAAGAACTTTAATATTTAATCTTGAAAAGAAAATTTTACAAAAACACTGTACAAAAATAAGAGTGCATGACGCAAGTTGCTCGTATTTAGTTTACACTAAATCTTTCTCTCTCATACGCTTACACAATACATACAGTACATAGGCACAAACCCTATATAACTCACAGATCTGTAAGGTGTATGATGTACAATTATCTGATGATACAGGTATACAGAATCTGAATATACAGTAGCTCAATATATGCAAGTCTATGATATGGCTCTGAATATTTCACTGTTCCCCATGTTCTCTCTGCCTTTTTCATTATTTGCAAAAAAGAGGTTTGGGGACAATTTTGTTTGGGGTGGAAGACCCTCCCCCAAACCTTATGGGAAAAAAAAAAAACTGAAAGTTTGAGATATTAAATCTTGCTTTGTTTGTACAAGTGTAAAGTAAAATTATTTAGTGAAATATCATTTTTAACTAATTGTAATTTTATCGCACTCGTATCATATGACTGTAGTTTCCATACACAATATTTCCCATGTTGCAAGATAGCCTGCTATTGAAAATTTGATGGGTTTATTAATGCTCGCAGAATCTTAAGCTGCCCCTCTGCTATGTCATCTGTATATAGTGCAGGGGTTCCTAACCTTTTTGGCACTGTGCCCCCCTTTGGTCAACTTTGTATCCATGGCCATCCCATACCCAAAGGGCGAAAGTTTTCATTGGTTCCATATTGATGTCTAGAATCCAGATTATTATAGGATTAATAATAAACATCAAAGCTCATGTGTTTGAGAAAATTACGTATTTATATGTACAAAAAAATGAAAATGAGAAACCTTAGTGCACTTTTGCAGATTAAATAAATTCATGTATTGTATACTTTTTAGAAAATCAAAATAATACTTCTTACAAACTAAAAATTAAGTATTTGAATGGAAATAATATATTTTCTTATAAATTAACACAGCCAAAATCACGTATTTTTAGAAAAAAAATCACTAATTAAAAAATAAAATAAACTACTCTTTTTTGAGAATTATTTCCTTAAAGATTTTTTTTAAACAAAAATTCTGTATTTGAGATAAATTAGTAGCTTTGCAATGCACAACTGAGATGATGGATGTCAAGTTTTCCCTAATTAAGTAAATTACCCATATAGGTATATTTTTGGGAATATATATTTGAATGGCATTTGTTGACAATTGACCACCTCACACCTCCCCCCCCCCCCCCCCCCCCCCCCCCCCCCCCCCCTCCCCCGAAATCTCAAATGCCCCCAGGTTGGGAACTGCTGATAGTGTATTCAGCATTGGAGCAGGGTAAATGGGAAATTTTAAGATGTGTAGGATAAGGGTTTCCTTTGCTAATAGCCCTTTATTATTAAGCTTTAAATGTGTACTAAAAAAAAGTGTTAATTTGGCCCTAATTATAAACTAGGTAGTGGTAGCGCAACAAATGAACAATATCGATTTTGATTGAAGTAAATTAATTACTTTACTTTTACCACCACATCATTAGTTGATACAATAATGCAAGTTTTTTCATTTAGGCACCATTACCAACTGATTTTAATAATAGTAGCTGCATTTGTCATAATGAGATGCTGCTTTGAAAAATTTAGACTGGATTTTTCCTAAATAATTTAATTGATAGTTGTTCAGCTGTTATACCACCATTTCCGCTGTGAGAAGGCTAGATGGAGTTCCAAAGTTGTATGTACAGATCTGGAAGTAAGTTTTGGACTGTTGAAAGGAGAGAGAATTTGCTAAGATTACTTATTCATTTAGTGAGAAGAGTAAATGTAAATTATATTATTCTAAAGTGTTATTAACTGAATAAAAAAATTGATAGTTAATGCAAGAATGTTACAGCTTGCGAGAATTTAATACTTGGTAGTGAATCTGGTTGTAATTAAAGTGAACAAACAAGTTAATAAAGTTGTGGATTTTGGTTGGATAGACATTAAAATAGAAAGTCTTATGAAAAGTATTATCTCTTCATAATAGTTAACACTATATCTTTGAAATCTACATAGTACTATTCTCACTAAAATTATGCCATAAGGATCACTGAACATTTAATGCTCTTTTGTACACTATATTATTTTTTTTGTTGAATTGTATGGCTCTACATTGTATTTCTCCAAGGTGCATCTGCCATCTTTACTAATCTACCTTATATCAGTGCAGTGCATTGAATCTCGCAAAGGTACATAGGGGCCTATATAGTAGTAATTTTGGTCCTTTACAATGAAAGTATATGCCATGCAATTTTCAGTTGAGTAAATTTTGGTACCTACGATTTTATTTTTCAGATTCAATGTTTGGGACACTGCTGGCCAGGAAAAACTTGGAGGATTGCGAGATGGTTATTACATTCAAGCCCACTGTGCCATTATTTTGTTTGATGTAACGTCCAGAGTAACTTATAAAAATGTCCCAAATTGGCATCGGGACTTAGTTAGGGTTTGTGAAAATATTCCTATCGTACTTTGTGGTAACAAAGTTGATGTTAAAGATAGAAAAGTGAAAGCAAAGTCAATTATCTTCCATAGGAAAAAGAACCTTCAGGTAATTGTATTTATTTTTTTTAGTTTAGATAGCTTCAACTAAGTAGTCCACACGCTCAGTCACTGGATTTAGTCTCGGGAATTTGAAAGTTTCGGGTTACACTTTGTCTTCATCTATGAAAATACTTTTTCAGTAATAATAGTAGTAGATTTTGGAATGACTCGCAGTATGATGTGGTCAGTAGCAGCTCATTAGTTAGTTTAAGAAAAATTTGGATGCTTTCATGAATGAAAGATAGATTGTAAATAGTGTATATTCTTAGCTTAACCCTTGTATAATGCCAGAATTTTTTGTAGGGTTAAGTTATGAATGCGTGTATTTGAAAAGTTAACTGGAGGCAACATGTGATGGTAAAGGGTTAAGTTATGTAGGCTATTTTGGTGGTAGTAAATAGTTCTATGCTAATTAGCTGACTTGAGATTAACATTTTGCAAGATTTTATTTTACGAAAGTTGAATTTTTCTCATTCACAAAATGTAAGAATTCAAGCGTGTTTTAGACATATGGTATTAAATATTTAATCCGCAATTTGTGTATTATGAAAGTTGACATTGTGTAAGCTAGTTTGCTCTGGAAGGATTTTTTTCTACCCCATCACCTTCATTTTGAGTATTTTAGTAAGTATAAAATTTTTAGCTATTGGGGTAATAATGAAATATGAGAAAATTAACAGCTGATAAAACTGCATAATTTCAACGTAAAATTTGAATTCAAAGTGTGGTTGGCCTGATCATGTTAATAGCTTTCTTGTTAATGCAGATCAACGTTTAATAGGGTAAGTTATTTTTTTCCATATTATGTATTTATTAAATGTACTACTATTCTGGATTGAAAATATTCTCAGAGGATGTAGGGTGAGAACTAAATTTTGGTGATCCGCTCATTTCGTACTTTGAGCCAGTCACTGACTCCTGCATTCAGGTTAGGTGGTCATTCAAGATTTATTTATTTTTAAAGTTGCCAACTTTCGACCAATTGTGGGTACAAAAACTAGTATTCCTGAAACTTAATATTTACCAGGAATGGTTGGGATGAGGTAAATTAGTAAAATTAATTCAGAACTCTACATTTAACAATAATAACCTATTATCCATTTTTGTTCTCTAAATAAATTCAGAAGGACATAATTGATTGCATTTTCATTCGTTATACTTCACTGTCTGGGCTGTGACCTTTGAACTGTTCAACACCAATTGAAACTTCCTACACGCAGCTAGGGTGTCCCAAAAAAATGGAAATTTTGAAATTGTAGGGTCTCACCACCTAAAGTTTCTCTTGGTCAAAATGTTAAAAATACCCCATAGGCTCTTGACCAATTGGAATTCAGGGAGCTCTCGTGTATTGAGTATTAGGGTGGAGTGAAAAAATCAAATTTGAGCCAGTCTAAATAGTCTTCTGTCCAGGATTAAACTTTAAAACCAATTTTGGGTGGTTGCATACAAAACTTTGACTGCTACTGGCAAATTTATAGAAGTCATATGTGCATGAGACCAAAATTTGAACCCATTGACCTATCTTGAGTTCTGGACATGATAAAAAGACAATTTAAAGTGGTTTGATGTATTTTTTACCTCTGAAGCAGATTAAAATATTTGCAGAGGGCTGCAGGCTCAATAATGCATCAAAAAAATCCATATTTCGTAATTTTTGCTAAAAAAAAATGCAATTTTTCAGCCCCTTTTCTCCAAATATTTTTATTTGAAATTATATATTTTTTATTTTTTTTTTGGGGGTTGAATTTATAGAATTGATAAATACACGTATTTTGATAACCTTATTGCTAAGAAATACTGCATAGTAGGATGTTAAGTTGCAGTGACGCGGTTAAAGTTCTTGATGGAAGTCACAGATTTTCAAGCAGACTTATTCCCAAAGGAAAGCTTCCTCTTGGTAAAGATGTCATCCAATGTGTAATGGCAGAAGAGAACTGGACAACCAGACAAGCAGCTGATACAGTTGCACTGAGTCTGATTGATCACTGGATTTGGTGCAATATCTATCCAATTTCACACCCCAGTGTCGCCAGCAAGATTCAGGATCTAGTCAAAGAATTTTTGAGGCAAAACTCAAATTTTCAGTCCCTTGTAAAAAGAATTAAAACGTCATACACTTGTAAATTTTGTAGTTAATTTATTTGTTTGTGATAGTAATTTTATTAACCTAATCATGTGATTCAGTGATTTACAAATCATAAGAAAGATGGGTAATAAATTCTGTTTTGACTAGAACTTGGGAGTTTATAATTGAAGTTTGAATTCACAACATTTAAAGGTTTGGTGATTTTGTAGGTTGATAGATAGCCAAAGAAGAAATGTGGTGACAAGTTATAGAGTGATCTTCCTTCATTTGAAAAAACTTCCAAGTTGTTTGACATCATCTTTGAGGACTCAAATTGGAGAAGATATTTGGAACATTTGTATCAACTCCAAATGACAGAAGACTGCTTTCTTTGAGGACCAGAAAACAGCTAGAATAGGACAATGAGTTGGTTTTAAGGAATGCCTCACATCGGCAAACATCAGATACAAACGGACAGGAGTACAGTAGGAGCAAGCAAAAGAAAAGAATTGGTGAGTTGGTCTATATAAATTAAAAAACTTTTGATTAATGGTCACTGAAAATCTGGGTTTCTTGAAATGATTATGCTACAAATTATAAATTTTATTTTTGCGTCTTTGGTAAACGAAGTAGATAGGATTGAGGTTGCCTCCCGTCACTCGATGTTGGTGACGATGGTAGGGGGCAACGACTCGTATAGGCCCGATACGAGGGTGCCTGACCTTTTGGAGAGATATAGGGGGTTAATTAGATCCCTGAAGGTAAGGTCAGATAGGTCTTTAGTTCTAGGTATTACCCCTAGGTACGGTTTGGGTCTTGGGATTACGTCAAAAAGCTGTGGTCAGAATTTAGTGATCCTAGCCTTTTTATAAAAGATAGGGTGCATTTCAATGAAATAGGGAATGCTAGGCTAGGTAGGTTAATCGAGGAGATCGTTCGAAAGCTGTATAGGTCGAAGCCTACTTTAAACGTTGTGGGTTCGGGATACGCGGGCCCGACGTGAAAAATAGTTTAAAACGCCGATCCCTGGTAAAAAAATAATTTAAACGTATTTTATTGTAACGCGCGAAGTATTAGAAATAAATTGAACGAATTTAAGGCGATAATTTATTCCGGGAACTACGATATATCAGGTCATCCCATAAGTAATGTCGTTTTTTACGATAGATTAAGTTTAAACTAGTCCTACTCGGTTTAAGCATAAATTTTCCGAAGGTTATATCTAAGAGATCTATCGTGTTTCGCTACATACTTTACAGACCTTGACCAGTGAAGACGTGTGTTTTGCTTTATGTGAACCCCTCATAAACATGGCGGTATCAGAAGAGCATATCAGGCATATAATGCTTTACGAGTTCAAAAAAGGGAATAGTGCTACTGAAGCAATGCGAAACATTCAGGACGTTTATCGCAACGATATTCTGCATGTGAGGAAATGTCAAAGATGGTCTCAAAAGTTTAGGAGTGGTGACTTCTGTTTGACAGATGCAGCACGCTCTGGACACCCTGCTGAGTTTGATGATGACATGCTGTTAGCTGCACTTGAAGACTGTTCAACAACTGTTGAAGAATTGGCCCAGAAACTCGATTCATCCCCGTCCACCATCCATCGACATTTGCAACAACTCGAGAGAGTGCTTAAGTTAGGAAAATGGGTGCCACATAAATTGTCGGTCGACAATCTGAGGGTGCGGGTAAACATTAGCACAGCTCTTCATTCCCGTGAACTCCAAGATCCGTTTTACACCGTTTAGTGACTGGTGATGAAAAGTGGATACTGTACTAGAATGTTAAGCGCCGTCGACAGTGGGTTTGTGCCGGAGAACCAGCGACACCACAGCCAAAACCAAATCTTCACCCTCGGAAGGTGTTGCTTAGTGTTTGGTAGGATAAAAGTGGTGTAATAAACTTTGAAACCTTACCACACAAACCAACAATCACCGCTCAAGTCTACTGTCAACAACTGGATCGATTGAACACTGCACTAAAAGGAAAGAGACCACCTTTGGTTAATCGAAGAGGAATCGTGTTCCACCACGACAACGCACGTCCTCATACCACTCGGATCATTTCTGCAAAAATTGAGGAGCTTGGGTGGGAAAATCTTCCACATTCTCCATATTCTCCAGACCTTGCGCCTTCAGATTATCATCTCTTCAGGAGTCTGCAAAACTATACTTCTTTAGATGACTTGCACACCAGTCTCTGTACGTTTTTTGCCTCAAAACCGCCTGAATTTATAAACACGGCATTGAAAAGCTTGTAGGACATTGGCAGTGTCATTGATTCTGATGGAAAATATATATTAGATTAAAAAGTTTGCAGTTTTTTTTTTTGCCCTTCAAATTCCGATCTAAAAAAAAATGACACTACTTATGGGATGACCTGATAGGTGCTATAACCGAAAGGTGGTTAAATACCTTGACTCGGGACTTGTTGGGGAACTTGATGTAGCGGGTTTCAAACCTTTTACTAATGGTAGGAGGCTACATAGGATTGGTGGCGGCGTTTTGCTGTACATTCGTAATTCCTTTAGGGCTATCGAGGTTAAGATAGATTTTCCGGCAGCAATATATGCGATGAAATTAGGGCGCGTAGTATTGGCTTTAATTTTGTTGTTGTTTATAGACATCTCGTTCAACCCCTCGATACCGATACTAGATTTTACTCATTTCTTGGTAACTTTATTAATAATCGGAATAGTATAATTGTCGGAGACTTTAAATGCCCTAACGTTAATTACGAGGTTTTTACTGGTAATGAGGAGGGTTTGAGACTGGTTGAGTTTATGGAAGATAATTTTTTACAACAGATGGTTACCGAACCAACGCGCGGTGACAATATCTTAGACGTGGTGATGACGAACGACGATAATATAGTCGAAGGTTTAGAAGTAGGTGAGAGTTTGGGATGTAGCGATCATCAAATTATTAGGTTTAAGCTATTTATAGAAAACCGTAGGGATAGTAACGTAATAGAAGTCCCCGTTTTTCGTAGGGATAATTTTGATAGTTTTGCAGACAGGATGAGAGTAGTGGACTGGGATAATTTATTTATGGGTAATGACGCAAGTTTTCATTGGGAGGCGTTTAAAGAAAGTTCTATGAATATCGAAAGGGAGTTTATTCCTCGTAGGCCCAAGTGGTGGACTAGGGAAATAGACGAGTTCATAAACGAGCTTAACAGAGCGTATAGACTTAATAAGCGCGATGGCACGGTAGCTAACTTTAATAGATATATCGAGCTTAGACGTCAGGTTAAAAGATCAGTTAGGAATGCTAAGCGTAATTTAGAGATACTTATAGCTGCGGATAGTAAACATAATCCAACGAAGTTTTCTGAATACGTCAATAATCGTAAGCCGATAAAAGATAACAGGCCCTCTAGTGGACGTTAACGGCGCTTTGCCTTCCGACGCTCAGGCGATGGCGGGTATTTTTAATAAATTTTTTGAGACAGTTTTTACCGTAGAAGACGTAAATAATGTCCCCGACGTGGACGATATCGTTCCATTTAGCAGCGAGATTATTTTCAATGAAGTAAATGTTTACGAGGGTGAGATTGCGCATTATATCGATAAGCTAAAAATGAGCAAGGCTCCAGGCCCTGACGCGCTTTATCCAGACATTAGAAAGATTTGAAAGACGTTATCGTAGGCCCCTTAACGAAGATTTTCAATCAGTCACTGGAAGCGGGGATTATTCCTGAAGACTTCAAATTAGCTAACGTTACGCCCATTTTTAAAAAAGGCGACCGCACAGCAGCTAGCAATTATAGACCTATTAGCTTAACGTCAGTTGTCGGTTAACTTTTGGAATCCATAGTTAGGGATCGTATTATCGATCATTAAAAAGTCGCGATTTGATTAATAGTAGTCAGCATGGGTTTCGACGCCATAGATCTTGTTTAACTAATTTGTTAGAATTTTATAACGAAATAGTGCGCAAATACGATAAGCATAGAGCGGCTGACGTTATTTATTTAGACTTTAAAAAAAGCGTTCGATACAGTTCCGCATAGAAGATTAATTGCGAAGGTTAAAGCGCACGGTATACGCGGTCAGGTAGCTAACTGGTTAGAGGAATGGCCTCGTGCTAGGAAACAGCGTCGTTGTTAATGGTAGTGAATCGGTGGTGGATGTGGGTAGCGGTGTCCCTCAGGGTTCAGTGTTAGGCCCATTGCTATTCGTAATCTACATTAACAACATAGATGTAGGCTTGACCAGTAACGTGTTAAAATTCGCGGACGATACTAAAATAGGCAGTAAAGTTGTTAACGTGGATGATAGAAATAGGCTCCAAGACGATGTAAATAGGATTATGGAGTGGACGGATAAGTGGTAGATGCAATTTAACAAACAAATGTAAAGTTTTGCATATAGGTTCTCGTAACAACAATTACACGTACACGATGGATGATAGTTAGCGAGCGTTGACGAGGAAGTAGATTTAGGCGTACGCCTATCAAAGGATTTAAAAGTTAGGAACCAGTTCCTGGAGTCTTGCGCAAAAGCTAATAGGATGTTAGGCTTCATAGCACGTAATTTCGAATTTAAATCGGAGAATATTATATTGCCCCCTTTACAAGTCCCTAGCCAGGCCTCATTTAGAATATGCCATTCAGTTTTGGTGCCCGTATTTGCGTGAGGATATTGATAGGTTGGAAAGGGTTCAGCGTCGCGCCACCAACTAATTCCGTCATTGCGCAACAAGTCTTACGAAGATAGGATTAAAGAGTTAGACTTGCATTCACTCGAAACTAGGAGATTAAGGGGGGATCTTATTGAAGTTTTCAAAATCGTTAATAAAATCGATAACGTAAATTTTGACCAACTGTTCACTTTCGATAATAGCAATACTCGTAATAACGGATTTAACCCTCTATCGCACAACTTTTTTGTAGGGTTAAGTCTAAATGCGTGTATTTGAAATGTTAAATAGATGCAACATGGTACCATAAAGGGTTAAGTTGCGTGGCAGACGTTTCATTACTAATATCGCTAAAACTTCTTTACGTTTAAAGTAATTGATAAATGGAATAATCTTCCTGCGTCCGTCGTGCACTCTACTAGCGTTAATATGTTCAAACCGTTTAGATAGGCATTTTAAAAATATTAACGTTAAAACAAAAAAAAACAATTAGCAACAGGAGCTCTCGGGGTGGTGGTCGAGGATGAGTCCGTTGACGATTAATGCCAGCGTGTGATGCCAACAATAAAAGTATCAAAAAAAAAATTGACAAACACGACGTAGATGTAGCTCGTAGCGTAAACTAATCCACTTTTTGTTATACTCTTTTATTCTCTCCTTCCTTGCATTTCTGTAACTCTTTACTTGCATGTCTGTAGTTTGCATGGTATGACAGTGAGTTAAGACTGTGTTTGCATGGTTTGTAAGCGTTCTTATTTTACTTCTTTTCATCTTTCACCCCTTTCCTATTCTCTTCGACTATTTTTCCGACTTGTCGGCAGTGGCCGGCGGATGATGACGGCGAGTCTTTTTCTCTTTTTCTGAATGAATGTTAATACACGAATGATAGTTTAGCTAGTTACTTAACCCCCCTTATTCTCCTCTTTTAACCCCCTCCTCTTTCCTTTCTCTCGGGCCACCCTTAGAGTGGATCTTAGGGTCTTTGTTAGCCTTAGCTTCTGTAGATCCCCAGGGAAGAGCTCAGAAGAGTTTTTGAAGTTGTTCCATCACGCTCGGCAGCAATACACGAGTGATCTCGAGTCTCTCAAGTCAGGGCAGCCTGGAATTACATGATGAAACAGCTGGTGTCAGTGAACAACAGGAATCCAGGACAGAACAAATAGGAAGTCTACCAAACCTCGCTCAGCAGTGTGACAGGTAACTGTATAGTTTAAAATATGAGTATACTTTGAACACTCTTGTTGCTCTGTTGACAATACCTTTTGAAAAAATAATTATAATCCATGTAACGTTGCTAATAGTTAGTCCAAATCTTGGACACTGCTGTCCAATGAACATCTTGGTAGAATATTAACTTTTACCAGGTATCAAGTAAGTGACAGCTGGAGCAGCAGTTGCATCAGCAGTTTTAGAGGATTATGGAATTATCACTACTAATAAGATGAACGTAATTGACAGGTAACAGTCCAATTATCTTGTACATTAGTATCTGATTCAAATAAAGTATTTCACAAAAGGCATACGTTTCAAACAAGTGTTGAATTTAAACGATAGTCAAAACCTATGGAGCTTGCTTAATAACTAACTGTCTTTAAAATTGAGTGATTTGCATGATGACTTTGCAGGAACAATCTGAGAAGAGAACGTGAAAAATCATAAAGCCATAGAAAAGAGGAGGATAAAATGTTTGAATTGGTGGGTGCTATTTATGTGGATGGTTGCAAAGGTGCAACAATGGTGACAGTTGAAGTGAATAGCAAATATTACAGAAGAACTGAGCTAGAAGAGCACTATGTAATTGCAGGAGAACCTGGTAAGATTTAAAATTTTGATCTTTAGTTTGCGTTTTGTAACAGATATTACTCAATATTTTAAGATGAATTTTGGATATAGAAATTGGAAAATAGATATAAACCCTGAATATCTAAAAAAAATTCTCTAATTTCCGAATACTATTTCGGGTGACTTCTACCTCTCACATGTGACTCCAAGTAATGGCAAGGGTCGACTATTGCAACAGATATATTCAAGCCCTTCAAAGACACTGAATTACAAACCAAACTTGCCATGATAGGATCTGATGGTACTAATACAATGACCAGTTCAAATGGTGGAGCTATTAGATGCCTGGAAGAACTGTTTGGTAGAACTTTCCAGTGGCGCATTTGCCTACTACACTGTAATGAGCTCCCCCCTTCGTCACGTCTTTGTTACTCTGGATGGAACAACAAA
Organism: Bathynomus jamesi; assembly: GCA_023014485.1. NCBI lineage: Eukaryota > Metazoa > Arthropoda > Malacostraca > Isopoda > Cirolanidae > Bathynomus > Bathynomus jamesi. The sequence continues at coordinate 14,365 of JAJOZX010013752.1, read as the reverse complement.
GCCCAAACTCATTTTCAAGAAAGATAGGGATTGAAATCAGTGGGAGTGTATCTCAGTGGGATGTGATTTCATTCAAGCCAATTAGGAATTCAAAGTTTTCAGTTATTCCTAACGAAGTAGTGGAGGACCTCAGCACTGATCAGTATTATGCTTACAGAATCTGTTTGCCTGTGTTGATCTTGAGCTCCTTGAAGTTGGACCGATTTGGTTGACTCTGGCATGTAGAATCCTCAGATTTTATAAATCTCAAAGAAGCTTTCCAAAGTTCTGGTCACACTTGCAGAGCTTCGTATCTTGGTCAATTTTCCAAGTTGATTCCAGATCAAGAAATATCGATGCACAGATGTGTGTTAAGAACTTTTATGATGTGCTACAAAGGATCCTGAAATTTCCTCAAGGAAGTCAGGGAGATAGCCCTAAAACTCTCTACCAAAATGCATACTATTCTCACCCTGAGAACGTATTACTTGCCATGCTTGCTGATTCAAACCCACAAATCCGCAACATCGGAGTTAACAAGGTACTTTTGGTCAGAGGGATGAATCGGTTATAACTGGTAGACAATGACTAAAGGTGGTGACCTGATAATTGATTCAGATAAGAATATTAAAGTCCTCGAGTTACAGCCTGACTCGAGTGATGGTAGTGTCAGGAGATTCATGGTGCCTAAAATTGATAACGAAGCTCGAGGATATCTCAAATGATAAACTTAAACTTAATTTCACCTGACGTTCATGAGTTCCCTATCATAGCATCTCTAACCAATGAAGAAATCATAAACATAAAAATGGAAGCACTGGAACTCAACCAGCCTTCGTCATAATCAGGCTGTAGAGAGGCACATTAAACTTGTAACAGGCTTCCTCAAATGTGGTAGGATTTGAACGTCGTGATGGCATTATTCGACAAAAGATAAAATCAAGAAAACTGATGAGTGTTAATACAATATTCTGAAGCTGTTTAGATGATTATTTTTTATTACTTTGTTTAGTGAGTGGTAGATTGTGTTATATGAATGTGTAATAATGAAAATTTAAGTTTTTGTCCAAAAATAATATAAATATGGATTTTTTGATGCATTATTGAGCCTGCAGCTCTCTGCAAATGTTTTAATCTGCTTCAGAGGTTAAAAACGGTTTTTAAATTGTCTTTGTATCATGTCCAGAACCCGAGATAGGTCACTGGTTTCAAATTTTGGTCGCGCGCGCACGATTTGTATAAATTGGCCGACAGCAGTCAGTTTTGTATGCAACCACCTAAAATAGGTTTTAAAGTTTAATCCTGGACAAAAGACAACTATCTAGACCCCCTCAATTTTGATCCTGGTACGTTTGATTTTTTCACTCCACCGTACATGAGCGAGTATTTATTGCATCTTAACATATTTGGTACAATAAAGATTATTTTTGCCTGTAGATTCGAGAAACGTAGTTTAATGGTACCACATAAATAGACAAAATTATCGCCAGTCAAAATCTCGAAAATTCCAGTATTATTGCCCCCCCCCCCCCCCCCCCCCCCCCCCCCCCCCCCCCCCCCCCCCCCAATTCCCTAATCAATGTCCAGGGTTTTGTATTGCTTTGTTTCTTTTCAGACATGTCCTCCCCTCATTTTGAATAGCGACATATAGCTCCAACGAAGTTTGATTGATTGAACACCTGAAGAGAGAATCAGTGGTGCTCGATTTGCATGAAAACCCAAGACCCGTCGAATCGGAAGAAATTCAGTGAAATAATGAAGCTATTCGACATCAGCCACGCTGAAGCGGATTCACTCGTGAATATCGAGTTGGACCGACGATTTCTGGCATTGCAATGAGGAGTCCTTGACTGGGTTCATTGTGTCTGTGGTAGTGCTTGCATAATACCGAAAATTTTCAATACCGGTATTTGGAGGCAATTATGCTAATCCCGGTATTGATACCGGTATTATGAAAAAAAATAATTTATTTTGATTTATTATGGTGCCACCCTACCAACCTTCCCACAAGTCTGAGGGACTTGCAGTACTCACCATATTTACTATAAATTAATGACCCAACTCCAGATAGATGGCATTCTATTCGAAAAAGTTTATACAGTAAATTACTAAATTGTAATAAAAATATTATTTGAATTTTTTTTTTAGCATATTATACAACTACTCGGGTAGATAGAAATTATTAGTATCTAAATATTTATTTCTTAGTTTGATTTTGAAAGTATGCTTTGAGGAAACAGAGCATCTAGGGATTGTTCAGATAGACTTGATCTCAGTTTCGTCAGAAATAGGCCTGCAGCAGAAAAGGCTCTTTCTGATTCTGCACTTGTAGGTTTAATTGAAAGCAGTGCCTTGTACAGCTTCTCTAAATTCTCACTTCTCTGTAAAGTAACTTCCAAGCTTTTAAATTCATTAGTAACATCAAAATCAATGGAATTTTTTTTAGATGGCACTTTTCCTAGTTTGTCCATTTCTTGCACTCAGTAATGAATCTGCTTCCACTTCAGTCTTATCGGAGGACTAAATTGCCTAAATTTTACAATAGCAATTTTTGTCAATACCGAAAACCTATAATATCGGTATTATTTGTACTTCTTCAATACCGGTTTTAACCCCTAGTCTGTGGCCAGTAAACTCTCTGAGAAGACGAGGACAGCTCAGCGTCTCAGTCGATTTGTCAAGCGTGTGGCACAAAGCAGGAATCCTAACTACAAGAGCAAGGGAGCAATGTTTTTGATGTCTTGGAACGAGCTCACATTGGTATTCGGAAATCTATAATGAAGGAAGCAGTAATCCCAACTACAGATTGACCACAGAAGCAATGATCATTGTTGATTTCCGAATGCTGATGTTCCAGGATAGAAACCTTTTGAAATATGATGCGTTTGCGAGTGCCTCGTGTTGTGATGACATTCTCATTCCCAGTCTCTTTTGTACTGCTACTTGATTATTACTTCTCCCTTGCTCCTGTAGTTGGGATTCCTGCTCTCTGTGCCACACGCTTGACGAATCGACTGAGACGTTGAGCTGTCCTCGTCTCGTCAGCAGCGAGTTTACTGTCCACAGACCCAATGAACCCAGTCAAGGACTCTCATTGCAATGCCAGAAATCGTCGGTCCAACTCGATATTCACGAGTGAATCCGCTTCAGCGTGGCTGATGTCGAATAGCTTCTTCATCAGTTCGCTGAATTTCTTCTGATTCGACGGGTCTTTTGAGTTACTCCTCGCACGGAGTGTCATTAAACCGATATGTTGGTTGTATAGATCCAAGACCTGTAGGATATGCTGTTTTTGTTGTATGGGAAATCGTGACTTCATCTGAAATGGCACAAGTAGGTCATGTTACCCTCCGTGCGTTTTCACGAATCGTCAGTTTTTGTTTGCAATGATATATAAAGTTTGACATGACATCACCCCCTGATGGAAGTAGAGCACCAGTGGTTCTCTTCAGGTGTGTTCAATCAACCAAACTTCGTGAGCTACGTGTTGCTATTGAAAATAACGGGCAGGACGTCTGAAACGAAACAAAGCAAACACAAAATCCTGGACCTTGATTGTGGGCCGGGGCTTTTGCGGGCATTCGCCCTTGGTACCTGCATAAAAAAAGAAATTAGAAAGCTACAGCTCGGCCTAGCGACACAATGATAAGAGTTGGACGTGCCAATCAATCAAAGGTTGAAGTAGTTTTTGCAATAATACTGGAATTTTTAATATTTTGACAGGTGATAATTTTTTGTCTTTATGTGGTACCATCAAACTACTTGTTTTTCGAATCTACAGGCAAAGATCTTCTTTATGATACCAATGAATACTCAGTACGCAAGAGCTCACTGAATTCTGATTGGTCAAGAGCCAATTAGTATTTTCGGGAGAGTTCGGGGAAGGGGGGGGGGGACCGTAAATCTTCTCGAAATGAGCTGAAATTTCGCGGGACGTTAACATTTTGACCAAGAGAAACTTGGTAAGACCCTACAATTTCAAAATTTCCATATTTTTGGGATACCCTAGTGCACGGATCATCACAACGTGGTCTCCTACAATAATTAGGTTTTTACACTAAAAGTGAAGGTCACGAATGTGGGATGGGACATTGATGCCATTCCTACGTTTTTTTTTTATTTTTTAAACAAAATAATTTGAAAGTTAAAGACGTAAGCTGCTTGGCTATTCTCAGATTTACATTTTATTTGGGTAAGCTGGTTTGTTTCTGTTAGAGATCCAGTACCACGTTGTAAAAGTTAATTTATAGGCCGTCCCCAATTCTCGAAAGGATTACGTTCTTGAACCCCGTTCGTAAGTTGAACTGTTCGTAACTCAGATTATGAAGAAATGCAGTATATGTAATCATGCACATGCACTTTTTTCTTCAGTATTACGACATCTCGGCAAAGTCGAACTACAATTTTGAAAAGCCGTTCCTGTGGCTGGCAAGGAAACTGATTGGTGACCCCAATCTCGAATTCGTGGCGATGCCTGCTCTCCAACCCCCGGAGGTGCAAATGGATCCGCAATGGCAGCAACAAATCGAAAGTGACTTGAGAGAAGCTTCAAGCACCGCGTTGCCCGAAGAGGATGAAGAACTTTAAAGCTTTATTACTAATTAGATCCATTTATGTTAAGCATTTATTATGAGAGATTTGCAACCAACCGAATCTTGTTATTGAGAAAATAACATTCCCTGTGTTAATCTATACAAATGATTTTAAAATATTTAGCTTCGAGTATTGAAACATTTTTTGTAATAAAATTTCTATGAACGTTTGTTTCAAATTTAGCCTTTTTTTAATTATAAAGATCGCACCTAAACTTGTTAATGTGTGTGCGCGCGCGCGCGCTCTTTTGCTTGGAGCTGACTGTTATTGGGACTTCACTGCTAACATTGTCCGCACATCTCAAGATCCTGTAGCTATTGAAAGTAAGCTAGGCTGGATGCTACATGGTAGCTGTTGCAGTGAAATGGAAGTTAAAGCTCTCTGTTAAGATTGAGGAGAACAGCCATGGTTTGGAAAGGCATTTGAAAGTCTCTTGGGAACTTGAATCCATTGGCATAAAGGACAAACAGGAGAAGCAGGCGAGTCCAGTGAACAGTGATGTTTTAGAGCGATTTGAAAATGGTATTGGGTTTAGAGATGGTTGCTACGAAGTTGGCCTCCCTTGGAAGGATTCTTGCAAACCCAGTTCAAACCTTCAGCTAGCTAATAGGAAGTTGGAGACTTCATTGTACAGGCTAAGAAAAAATTTAAATGAATACAATGAGGCCATCCTAAGCTATGTGAAGGAGGGCTATGCTCAAAGTGTTCATGGTGAGCCAGGAGGCAATTATCTGCCGCACCATGCAGTGGTACGGCGAGACAAAACTACCACCAAACGGAGGGTAGTATTTGATGGCACAGCCAAGGACAAAGGTGGTGTGTCCTTGAATGACTGTTTGGACGCTGGGCCAAATTTAAATGCAGATTTATTTTCCTTGTTACTGAGATTCAAGTTTGAGAGTAGCATTGACTGTAGATGTGAAGCAAGCCTCTTTGAGGATAAAGTTAAAACCAGAGGACAGAGATGCAGTAAGGTATCTGTGGGTGGATACAAAAGACTTCTTGGAAAATGAACATAAGGTTCAAGCATATAGAATGAAGTCAGTGTTGTTTGGCCTCAGCTCTAGTCCATTTCTGTTGGCAGCTACAATGCAGTACCATTTTAAGAAATATTCTGAAGTCTATCCTAATACTATTGAACACACAAGGAGAAATTTTTATGTTGATTTGCTGTGTTCAGTGAATAATACAGAAATGGCTAAACATATTCATGCAGGCTAGACCTATAATGAGGGAGGCAGGCATGGAACTTAAAAAATGGCAAACCAATCATTCTCAAGTGTTTGAGTGAGTCCTGTGTAGGACCTGATGCAGCAGACGATTGTATTGAGGATTCTGGTATTTAGATGATGTGGGCAATAGACATAAAGGTGCTGGACATCGTTTGGCAGCAAGGAGAAAATTTGTTTACCTTCAATGGGAAATCTTTGGTAGAGCTGGCTGAGAATGAGACGTGGCCAAAATGTACAGCTCTTAGTTTGGCTTCGAAGGTCTTTGATCCTTTTGGATTCCTGGCTCCATTTGTGATAAAGTAAAAAATTTGAGTTAGAGCCTCTGGGAAATTGGACTTGGTTGGGACCAAGAGTTAGCAGATCATATGGTGGAAATATTGGTTCAAAGAATTGGCACATCTTGGAGACATTGAAATCCCAAGATGGTATTTTGGAGAGTTGAACAATAGTCTAAATAATTTGGAGCTGCACATCTTTTGTGATGCAAGTGAGGAAGCCTATACAACTTGCTGCATTTATATAAGAGGCACATTCGAAGAGGAAGCGAGCTGCAGGTTGGTTGCTGCAAAGAGCAGAGTAGTACCTTTGAAAAGGCTTTCTATTCCAAGGTTGGAATTGATAGGTGCAGTTATTGCTAGTCGGCTTACAGTGCAAAAGTCTTTGGCCCTTTAAGAAATTCCAAGCTGCTATTGGACAGATTCCACTATAGTTTGGCACTGGTTAAGAAGCCAGGCAAGGAAATGGAAACCGTTTGTTGCCAATAGGGTGGAGGAAATTCAAGCGCGCGCACATCCCAAACAATGGAAGCATTGTCCAGGCACCCAAAACCCAGCTGATTTACCAACACGAGGAATTTCGGTGAAATCTTGCAGAGTTTGTGGTGGAATGGTCCAGTGGCTAAAATTTGCAAGTGAAAACTGGTCTAATCAGCCTATTGTAAGAGCGTGCCAGGCTGAAAAGAATGGGTGGGTGAGATGAGAAAATGCACTGTGAACAGTTGTAAAGTTATGCAGCAGCACCCCATGTTGAGGCTTGAGGACAGCCGGATGAAAAGGTTAAGAGTGACAGCAAGGTATATAGATTTACAAACAACATTAAGGGAGAAACAAGAAGGGAAGGAATTCTGAACAGTAAGGAGATTCAGCAAGCCAGGCAATACTGGGTTGGTATATGTGCAGAAGGAAAAATTTGGTGGAGAGAAAATTGCTCACCAGCAGTCCATTACAGGTTCTACCAACACATTCTGCTCTGAAGGGTTTGGATGTGTTTTTGGATCAGAATTTATTGAGAGTAGGAGGTAGACTACAGTTTTGTGGGCTTCCAGAGGAGAAAAGACGTTCAATTTTGCTACCTTCTGGGGGACACTTTGTGGAACTTTTGACCCCTGGATACGCATAATTTGTTACATGCTTGAGTTTGAGAAGTGGTAGACATCAGACAACAGTTTTGGATTCCCAAAATTAGACGTGAAAAAGGTCTTGCATAAATGTGTGGTTTGCAAGTGTTGGAGTGCAAAGCCTTATTATGAAAAGGTGGCTCCACTTCCAAGAGAACGGTGTCTCTATACTGCGCCATTTGATGTAGTGTGAGTAGACTTCGCAGGTCCAGTCTATGTGTATGAGCAAGGGGAGTCTAACAAAATTATATGTCTCTTCACATGTGCTACCACCAGAGCAATCCATTTCGAGTTGGTAAGCAACTTAAGTAGTGATTTATTTCTTTTGGCTTTTAAAAGGTTTGTGAACAGAAGGGGTTTCCCAAATAAAATCATATCGGATAATGCAAAAACCTTCAAAAAGGCTGCAGAGGAACTCCAGGAAGTTTGGTTTTTGCTAAAAGAGGAGGGATTCGAATCTTACTTTTCACACCACCGGGTACAGTGGGAGTTTATTGTTGAGAGAGCACCATGGTGGGGAAGATTTTGGGAAAGGCTAGTGAGAAGTGTAAAGTGTCCATTAAAGGAACTTTTAGCTAATGCTCATTTGAGCAAAGAAGAATTCTGCAATGTTTTGTGTGAAGTAGAAGCAATGGTGAACAGTAGGCCTATCATTTTTGTTTATAACAGTATGCAGGATGCAGAGCAATTGACACCAAATCATTTTCTTTATGGTAAACGATTAACATCAAGCCCCAGTTTGCCAGAAGACTTGCAGCCTATCCAGAGCACTCAAGGAGAGTTAACCAGAAGGTTCAAGTACCTTGAAGAGCTACAAGATCAGTTATGGAAGAGGTGGCAGATGGAATACTTGCCAGAACTCAATTATTACCCATCAGGCAATGTAAAGGGCTCCAATGCAAATTGTATCAAGGTGGGAGAAGTGGTAATGATTGGGGATGAAAGACCAAGGCAATGCTGGAAGCTTGGCATAATTGAAGAGTTGTTTGTTGGCAAAGACAATTTAATTAGGTTTGCACAGGTAAAGACTTCAGGAGGAAAATTCAAGAGACCTATACAAAAACACACTGCTTTAGAAATCAGCAAAAACACGGATAGTCAAGACGAAACATTTGAGTTACAGTCTCATGGAGAAGTCATTACCTTCTGCAAATTTAGCCAAGCCAACAATGCCTCTTCGGTGGGGAGTGTTCGAAAATCTAGAAGAGGAAGAACCATTGTTGTCCCAAGGCGATATGATGACTAAGCTGATTGATGTAGTATTTTGCTTGTATATATTTTTTCGAGGTGTGTGTGTGTGTGTGTGTGTTATATATATATATATATATATATATATATATATATATATATATAATCAAAAGTATTCGGACACCCGGAAAATCCGCATTTCTGCAAATATCACCTTCGCCGAAAGGTATGCTGGGAAAAAGCGTGGCGAAACTATAATGCTGAGGTGTTCTGTTAAGTTATCAGTAACTGTTGTGAAGCCATGCCGCGCGGACGTGGACTCGTCATCGGATGTTATTTAAGTAACGTTTCTATACGAAACATTGCAGCCAAACAGGATATACCAAAGTCGACTGTAGCGGATGTTATCATGAGATGGAAGCACGACGGTGAAACTAACGCGAAAAAACGTTCCGGACGACACGCAAACTGACGGAACGTGATAGAAGAAGTCTGGTACGACATGTCAAGAAGTCCCGCACGTCCTCTGCCGCTTCCATCGCTGAGGAGGTAGGAAGAGCATCCGGTACCTCCGTTAGTACTGTAACTATCCGCAGAGAGATGCACAGACTCGGTTATTATGGTAGAGCAGCTGTACACAAGCCACTGATTACAAAAGTTAATGCCACGCGTCGTTTGGCCTGGTGGGTCTCCCGTCGTTCCTGGACCGTGGAGGACTGGAAAACTGTTCTTTGGAGCGACGAGTCGCGGTATTCACCCTTCCAGTCTGATGGGCGTGTTTGGGTGTGGCGACAGCCCGGAGAACGGCTTCTTCCTGACTGTGTACGTCCAACGGTGAAGTTCGGTGGAGGGTCCATCATGGTATGGGGTTGTTTTTCCTGGCTAGGGCTCGGCCCGTTGGTTGTTATACCCACTACCATGAACGCTGACGTTTATCTCGACGTTCTGGACAATTCGGCCCTCCCTACACTGTGGCAATACTACGGAGATGGCCATTGTTTGTTTCAACAGGATCGGATCGAGCTCCCTGCCATACTGCAAGGCGTGTGCAGGACTGGTTTCGTGAAAATAAGGTGGATTTGTTAGACTGGCCTGCTCAGAGCCCCGATCTCAACCCAATCGAGCACATGTGGGACGAACTGGAGCGACGGATACGAAACCGCACACCACGCCCGGCTTCACTTGCATCTCTTGCATCAGCTCTGCAAGAGGAATGGCGAGCCATTCCTGCACAGACTTACCGAAAACTGGTGGAAAGTATGCCTCGACGTGTTGACGCTGTAATAAAAGCAAAGGGTGGACCTACTGGTTACTAAATGCCATAATAAAACCATTTTTCCCAAAACCATGCGGTGTCCGAATACTTTTGATCATATAGTGTGTGTATATATATATATATATATATATATATATATATATATATATATATATATATACTGCGCGTCCTTTCTACTCGTTTGTTGAATGCAGCACTTACAGGGTGTGGTCTTATAGAGAGCGCTCTTGCAATTGTTTGGTTGTTTAGATACAAGATTGTTGCATCTTGCAATGGTGCAGGTTGTGTTGTTGGAAGGTTTAGAAAGAAGACCATAAATAGTGCCCCCTTTTGTTTATCTTAATTTTATGCAACTGAGTCCTTTGGAAAAACTATATATATGCTTACAACATGGTATTGTATGTGGTACCTTTACTTCTTAATTAAATATAAATTATTAATTAATTGAATTAAATATCTACAAAATTGCCTCGGGATTGGCAACATAGCCTATTGGGAATGAAATAATTGCCATACATGCATAGAACCCCAAATGTAGGCATTGAACCTGCATGACCACAAGAAAACCAAATTTATTAGTTCGTCTACAAAATTCTCCATTGCTGACTCGTGAAAATTACTTCGAGAGAAAAGTCAACGAACTTTCCAAATCCAGCAAATAATAAAATACAAAGATTATATTATAGCTGCTCGCTCGGAGCTTGCTTATGTTACAGCGATGCTTTAAGCAAGGAAGATGTACTTTATTTTCCTATAAGTTCTGAGTGGAATCCTCTTAATATAAAACCTAGTAACTATAAAAAGGATAGGCCTATTCTTCAGGTATATAGTGACTGCCTATATTAGTTACATCAAATAAACTCATTGTGTAACTCCATCGTACCACGGCCCTACATCGGAAAACATCGTCGTGCCCTACATCGAAACAGAAGCGAGGCCCAACGAAATAAGGTGAGGCAATTCCTTTCTTTACCATTAGGCAGCGCAAATACCGAAGGTAAATAAATAGAAGTCATTTGATGACCTACACATACATAACTTTCTAACGAAAAAACGTAGGCCTTTTGTCGTTAACTCTACTGTAATCTGCTGGAAATTTCGAACGGATAAGGGTGTCAGGCAATCAACCCATAGCCCTATATAGTTTTTTCACAGTCCTAAGGTAGGCCCACATCGAGTCAGCAACTATGAGGTAGGACGTAATAGGACCTCCAAGTCCAAAGTTTTAGTCTACCTTAACTTGGGCTGCAGGTTGAACTGGTCCTTCAGAGTTGGGATTCTGAACCCAATAAAAAAACAAAAAACAGTGGGAGTGGTACATATCTCGGCGATGTAGTGGGTGGGTGGTGTTACTGAGTTGGGGATGGTAGACTAGGGGGATGAGTAAGGTTCAGTTGCTGGATAGTGGGTAGCAGGGGTATGGTCTTAGACACGATGAAGCAGATGAGAATAAGTTAAGAAAAGGAAAATCGATTCTGTTGAAAAATGGGGGCCTTCGGCAAGTATGAACTGTAGACGCTCAGGTATGGGAGTTTTGGTCAAGAGAGGGAAACACCTGCGACGAAGAGCGGATTGGTTTGGGCATTCGACCAGATGTACGACAATGATAGGGGTATGGCAGGTAGGACAGAGCGGGGCTGGCGATTTAGCGATAAGGTGACCATGAGTAGTGCGTGTCTCTCCTAGGCGGAGACGAGCTAGAATCATTTCTTTATGGCAGGACCGGTGAAATGAGGCCGCCCAGTATTCTAATTGCGGTTTGATCTTGTGGAGTTTGTTTGGTCTGGTCCCACTCCCGTTGCCAGATGGAGCGGAGAGTCGGGAAGAAGTCGGAGAAAGGGAGGGGCTGGTAGGAGGCCGGCAGTAAGCAGGCCGTCTTTGTCGTGTGGTCCGCCGCCTCGTTACCCTGGATGCAGACATGTGTCGGGACCCAGCAGAAGGCGATTGTCTTGTGTCGGAGGGCTGTTAAGAAGTGGAAGGTTTGCTGGATGGTACAGACGAGAGGGTGAAGGGGGTTAAATCTCTCTAGGGAGAGAAGTGCGCTTTGGGAATCCGAATAAATGACAAAGGAGCTGGCAGAGTGGGTGCGCACGATGTCGAAGGCCTATTTAATCGCGAAGAGTTCTGATGAGAAAACAGGCCTCGCGGGGCAGGCTGACGCCTCGAGAAAGCGGTTGGGACAGTATTACCGCTGAGGCGGCCGTACCAACCTCCGAGCGGGAACCATCTGTATAAATGGGGACTGTGTCCAGATGTTGGGTTACGTGTTCTCGGAAGAGTGACCGGTATACCGTAGCGCTCGTGGTAGTCTTTGGGAGGGCACACAGGTCCCTGCAAAACTTGATAGGGGTGAGGAGTCAGGGGGGGGGGGTGCTGTATGAAATGGGCATAACTGAGGGGGCGGGCATTTTGGAAAGGTCAAGGAAAGAGCAGACCGCTTCAGTGAAGTGCCAGCTCCGTCCCTGGGATGGGAGTTCTGAAATCGCCGCGCACGGAAGCGAAGAGAGTAGTCTCTGTGCACGGAGGTATGTCCTCATGAGGAGCAGACCCCGTCGGACGGCGAGAGGGAGGTAATTGCAATCCACTTGAAGGCTGGAGCTGGGTAAGAGCGGAAAGCACCGGTGGCGAGGCGGAGATCCCTATTAAGGACCGGGTTCAAGATAGGGAGGCAGGCGTTGGAAGCTGAACCGTATGCTACACTGCCATAGTCCAGCTTCGACTGGACCATGGAAGTGTAAAGGCGAAGGAGAGAGCGTCGGTCTGCGCTCCATGTGGTGTGGGAGAGGTGATCTAGGAGAGCGAGTGAACGTTGGATGGATTGCTTCAGGTATTTGAGATGGGGAACCCAGTTGAGCCGTCGGTCCAGAGTCACGCCCAGAAATCGCGTGGAGGGTATCACTTCAAGAGGATTGCCGTATTACGTGACAGAGGGAACAGGAAGGGTTGCGGGTCTTCTTCTGCTGAAGAGCATACACTTGGACTTGGGGGGGGGACGCGGAACACCACCGACGTCGCCCACCTTTCCACCCGGTAAATGGCGAGCTGAATTTACTGTTGAACGACGGACGGCTCCCGCCCTGCGAAGTGGATCGCAAGGTCATCCGCGTAGATGGAAGAACGGATGGTGGGTGGAAGGCATTTTGAGTGTTCATGACGATGGAAAAGCATAGAACACTGAGGATGCTTCCCTGTGGAACCCCGTCCTCCTGCACGAGGGTGTCTGAGAGGACTGAGCCCACCCTAACTTGAAAGGTTCGGGAAGACAGGAAGCCCCTGATGAAGGTCGGCATGGCTCCGACGAGACCTAGATGGTGGAGCTGACTGAGGATTATTGTCCGACGGGTGGTGTCGTAGGCCTTTTGGATGTCAAAAAAAAAAATTGATAGGACGAACTGTCCACTGTCGAAGGCATTCTGTATTTCTCGGCTGAGGAGCAGGAGGGGATCAGTGATGGAGCGAAATTGTCTGAAGCCGGACTGGGTAGCTGGGAAGAAATTACTATTTTCCAAGAAAAACGGTAGTCGTGCAGCGACCATTTTTACAAAGATTTTGCAAGCACAACATGTTAGGGCGATTGGTCTGTAGTTTGTGGGATCGAGGGAATCTTTCCCGGGTTTGGGGATAGGGATTACGTAGGTCTCCCTCCACCGGAGGGGAAGGCGCCCTCGATCATATATATATATATATATATATATATATATATATATATTTTTTTTATATATATATATATTTATATATATATATATACACTATATGATCAAAAGTATTCGGACACCCCGGAAAATCCGCATTTCTGCAAATATCACCTTCGCCGAAAGGTATGCTGGGAAAAAGCGTGGCGAAACTATAATGCTGAGGTGTTCTGTTAAGTTATCAGTAACTGTTGTGAAGCCATGCCGCGCGGACGTGAACTCTCCGAGTTCCAACGTGGATCGTCATCGGATGTTATTTAAGTAACGTTTCTATACGAAACATTGCAGCCAAACAGGATATACCAAAGTCGACTGTACGCGATGTTATCATGAGATGGAAGCACGACGGTGAAACTAACGCGAAAAACGTTCCGGACGACCACGCAAACTGACGGAACGTGATAGAAGTAGTCTGGTACGACATGTCAAGAAGTCCCGCACGTCCTCTGCCGCTTCCATCGCTGAGGAGGTAGGAAGAGCATCCGGTACCTCCGTTAGTACTGTAACTATCCGCAGAGAGATGCACAGACTCGGTTATTATGGTAGAGCAGCTGTACACAAGCCACTGATTACAAAAGTTAAGCCACGCGTCGTTTGGCCTGGTGTGTCTCCCGTCGTTCCTGGACCGTGTGAGGACTGGAAAACTGTTCTTGGAGCGACGAGTCGGGGTATTCACCTTCCAGTCTGATGGGCGTGTTTTGGTGTGGCGACAGCCCGGAGAACGGCTTCTTCCTGACTGTGTACGTCCAACGGTGAAGTTCGGTGAGGGTCCATCATGGTATGGTTTGTTTTTCCTGGCTAGGGCTCGGCCCGTTGGTTGTTATACCCACTACCATGACGCTGACGTTTATCTCGACGTTCTGGACAATTCGGCCCTCCCTACACTGTGGCAATACTACGGAGATGCCATTGTTTGTTTCAACAGGATCGGATCGAGCTCCCTGCCATACTGCAAGGCGTGTGCGGACTGGTTTCGTGAAAATAAGGTGGATTTGTTAGACTGGCCTGC